>JABFQC010001259.1:0-20216 GCA_022817085.1 Psilanteris sp. ZL-2020 | reverse complement strand
CAGTTTATTTTCTCCATTTCCCCAATTAAAAATAAAGAATAAAACAGTATCCTTATTCGAATTTTATCATACAATTCGTTTTTGCGTATGCAAATTTTTCAGCGCTTTTAGGTTATTTTTAATATTATCGAGATATTAAAATGCTGTTTTTATTAAAAAAATGTTATCTCCAAAGTAAAGTAAATTGTATTAAAAAAGTTTCAATATTAAATGATTAAAAATTACATTATACACTGGGAACGGAGATAATAAAAATTACTATTTGTATGATAATCTAAGAAATTTCGTGGGCAAATATAGTAATCCATTTAATATAATAAAGCAATCTAATCAATATAAAATTAATTGCTACTATATTAGATGCTAAAAAATACTATATTTAATTATTATATGAAGAGATACTTTATTTTATTTTTTATATACGTGGCTAGTAATTTGATTAATATAATGTATCAGAATTTTCCAACGTTTATTTTCACACGAAAACGTAAACAAATCCAAAAAATTACTAAAAACTAAAAAAAAAAGTTATTTCCATTGTAGTTTTAAATAAATTATACAAAAAGACAATTTTACAGCAAATAAATAAATTATCCCTAGAAAATATGTATCAAAAGTTTCCAACATTTATTTTCACACAAAAAAGTAAATAAACATGTAAAATTACGTAAGAAATAAAAATCAATTATTTAAAAAATAATTCAGATTGCAACATATCAACATACTTTTTCTGGTAATAATTTTAGGCAAATTAATCCAGAATAGAACCCTCCTTTCCTATTATAAAATTACATTATTTGTATTTGTTTACTTTTTCGTGTGAAAATAAACGTTGGAAACTTCTGATACATTTAATATATGGACCATATATTTTCAACATATCATTCATATATTACTAATATACTAGTAGTATACAAATATATATTTTTAATAAATTAATCAAATTACTTCAATCAAATTAATCAAAAATTTTAATTTGTCTTATTAATTATAGTAAAAATGTACCAAAAAGATTATATTTTCATCTTGGAACATACCATATTTTGATTATGGTATATTTTTTCTATAAGTTTTTTAAAGTTTTTTAAAAGTATAAAGTATATTTGCTTTAATTTATATTAAATTTTCATAGACTATTTTTCTCCGTGTATAAATGGGTTTATTACTTTTTGAAATTTCTAATAATTACCCTACTTTATAAACCTAAATTTCTAATAAACCCAGTTTACGTTAATTTCGAATCGCCAGCCAATGGAATAATATAAATTATAATGCCAAGCTATAAAGTTCGTACATTTCGAAATGCTATCCTTACTACATATTTTTCTTAATGTTTAACAAGGTCAATAAACAGGGTGCAAAGTTTCCACGAAGGGAAAACTTTGAGGATGAGAAGGGTGCATTAGTAGTGTGCTTGAGAAAGTTCAACACCACGTTGGAAACGGATGTGTGGAAAATCTATTGAATCATCAAAGAATAGACCGAGAAGGGTGGAAAGAGAGAGGGAGAGAGGGAGGAAGGAAACTCTCTGATCGTTGATTTTCCAAATTTCATATCACAGAGCTTAGGGCTTCAAGAGCTTCTCTACAGTGTCTGTTTTGATTTTCAGAGGAATGCAATCTGATATCCGAGCATCATGTAAAGAATTTACGCGAACTGTTAGAAGTTGGCATGTCGGTATTTTGATGCCTTAGTGAATGAGTTAGGGTAAAGCCCTTATTGCCATACTGATTATTGAAGTACTGGTTGTTGTATAAGCATGTAGTTTTCGTGCCAAAAGATTCCTATAAAATATCCCTAATTAAAGTTGTTTGAGATGGTCATAGATTTCAAAAATTGTTCGTATACACAGCAAAAATAAGATATCTATAAATTTTTCAATAAATATACAAATAGAAATAAATAATTTGTTTGGTTAACACAAAAAGACTCATGTTCTCATTATAAGTGTTTTTGTTTACATTAAAAATGCTTATGTTTTGGATAAGTGTTTTAGTTATAAGAGTTTTGTTTACTTTGAACGTGTTTATGTTTCGGGTCAAAATCTGTTTGTTTAGTTTTAAATTTTTAATGTTTGTAATTATTACAATATTTTTGATTTTAAATTCTTGAGAGTTATTTTATAACTCCAATATACTTAACGAATTATGTATTTACATTTCTAATCTGGAATTAAAACTGAATCTTAAAGACTCTTCTTATTTTTTATTTTTAATAAAATTCCGTCTATTTACTAAGATTCAAACTTGACAAGAATGACATACAGAGGTATTGTTTCTCCAGTTTTTCAAGATGATGAGGTACAAATCTTTAGGATCAAAGATCCCTTGTTCCATTCCCAACCCCATTACCGTCTACTTTCCTTTAATATTAATTCTCCTTTACAATTCGTTTATGTACAAGTCTCGGATAACTTTCTCTCTCTTTTTTAATATTTCCTGATCAGCTTGAACTCATTGAAGCAGAAAAGTCTTGTATAATCTTTGAAAGAAGAGCGAAGGAAATGCGCGTGTATGTATTGTTTACATTTCAAAGGCTTTGAGGGCGTGACGACCGTTGTTTATGTTTATTATTTTTGTGTTAAGTTTATGTTTATATACTGTAGTGGATGTGTGGTAGGAGGGGGGGTAATAGAAACATGTTTAATATGACGGATAATGCAGAGATATCAATTTGAATAAAATAAAAATACAATTTTTTGACTCTTACTAACTATAGAATAATATTGTTTATTGAATGGATGTTCAATTAATATTTAGTAACGAAAGACTCATCGAGCATTCAAATACTCATAATATTTATGGCATATAGGAATATATACATTTATAACAAACGAATTTACGTTATATATTTATATTATTTTACAAATAAATGAAGTAAGAAATAGAAAAACTTACAAATGTATTTATAGATAAATAAAGAAGTTCTATCATTGAATAGTTAACATTTATAATACTTTGTTTATACATCCGTACTTTCTTTATAAATAAAGAAATAATAATAATAAAAAAAAAGAAATATATACATTATAATGAATTACATTTTCGATTAATTATTTTCCTGAAGTATTTTATAAACAATTGAAAGACATTTCAATGTGCAAAAAAGTAATAAATTAGCATTTCAATTTTTATGTAAATCACAAAATTATCTTTTTATAATGAGAAACCAAGTAACTGAAAAACTTTGTTTCAAAAAATTTAAAACAACATTCTACTATAAGTACTTCACAGTCGCATACGCAACTGAAGAAATAATAGCAATCGGAAGTGTAATTTCACCGAATCCCCGTTTCAAATCGTTCATATTATTTGCATGCATTTACAAATGCTGCGCGAATTGACGGAATATTTTTGTAATTGAGTCTCGCAATCACTTGGGAAATTAGAGCATTAAACACCTGTGAAAATGAAACGACTTTAGTCGGACGCAATATATTTGCACAAAAATTGTTGTAACAAATCGAATCAACGACAGGTGATTCCAGATCGATTTCACAGCGACGTGAATAAATCACGACGATTAATCAATCCTTCCTTAATAAAAGTTTGATGAACATCAAAAATGCAAATAACCTAAGCAATAAGGGTTTTGAAAAGTAACTTTTTTGATTTTTTTGACGAAATTTTGTTTAATCTCGACGAACAGACGTTAGGAAAGCGGAATCTGTAAACGCTGGCGTATTTTTGTCGGAAAGAAAGATAAATACTATAATGTTTTCATATATAAAATTCAAATTTCCAACCTCTTTCCAATCCTAGCTTTGACAAAGACGCACGCATGAAATTTATGTAAATTTTAACGGAATAACTTTGGGACAGACTCTGGCGTACACATAATGTATTATACATACTATGGAAATGTTGCGTGATGGTGAAAAAAGATAATTGTATTATAGTTCAATTTCAGTTAAATCTAGATGATGTCCTGTATAATAAAGTTACTGTATGTATCAACTGTTATAATATTGAACATCATAGCGCAGCTATGCTCTAAAGAAATTCGATGCATTTTGATACTTACCTTGTGATGCAACTGAAGAATGCAGAATTAATGTTGAAGAATTTCGTAAGACGTTGTGTCAGACATTTCGAACAAAGTGCAATTCTTCGTTTCTTCAATTCTGTTTTGAAAACCAAAATGGTTTTCTTATTAAAGTTTGACATACAAAAAATCAGATATTAAAAAAAAATTCAAGCAAAAAGTTGATATTTTAGGTCGCAGTAATATACCTGTTATACGTAATATAGACGAAAATTAAGTTTCTTTAAATTAGAATATTAAATTTAAGGATGAAAAAATAATTACTCCATCGATCGTACATTGCTAAATGAAATGCAGGTTATATTTAAGTATTCTTAAGCGATTTTAAAAAGTAAGGAAGAATCAAAATTGAATAAAGTTAAAGAATGACGAATTTCCGTGCGTTGCATTTTTCCAGAGAACGGTCTAAAAGTCTGCATCATATCTTGGTTTAACGTAAAAGATTATATCTCCTGAGGATTGTCTGATATCTTTTATACATTTCAAATGAATGAAATCATCCTAGTTTCAAAGTGGCTAAATTTTGTTCTTTTAAGAACACGTTCATTTGTTCTTTAATTGAAATAAATTAATCGCAAAAAAAACACGAACTTTCGAGACCCTTTAAATTTGCATTGGACAATTTACAATTTGTCGTCGTGTTTGTCCAACTTTTTCCTTCAGGCTTAATCGATGCTACCGACAAAAGCCACCAAACAGGGAGAGAAAAAATAAAGTGAAATAGAAAATGTGTTACATTTTTCGTGCGATTTTCTAAAAATCATAACGAGACCATTAATTTAAAAAAAAAAGAAACAAAAAGAAAAAAAACACAAGATAAAAAACGTTCCTTTAGGATATCTATTTTATTCATATTTGTATATGTTATTATCATTTTCCATCGTCTCCATCATTTGTTGTTGTAATTAGAACACTCATTCTGTTTGCGTCATATTCAGTACACATATACCATATCGATCACTGTTGACCATTTTATTTTTGTTTCTTACACTGGCTATGTACAAATTGACTTTCCCCATAATCTTAAACTACTCGTAAACAATATAATTTATATATCATCTTTCAGGATCCATAACGATATTCGCTCATGCTAAAACGATATCGACGTTTTTATTTTCTAGCATATCATCCGAAAAAACTTATAACACAAAAACTACCACATATACGGCCAACCGGGGATCGTATCTGACGGCATAAAATGTATTATCTTAATAGTATACGGTTTGCGCAATATTGCGAAGATCAACGAGTTTGACAGTGCGCACGAAAAACGATTATTTTTGTCCATAAAATTGTTCGACCGTGAAAACGTAATACTGTCAAATGGAACCCGAATTTATAGCGATAAATTTCGTTGCTCCTCGCAATTGCTTTTTTTATTCGCCTTAAATGTGGTAATTCGTATAATCAAATTCTTCTTGTTCCATTTGTTTTTTTTTGCTGCTCTCCAGTGATCGGCGAATGATCAAAACAGGAAATAGTCATCGCTGCAAAACGAAAGGATTCCGAACGTCCGAATGATGGCCCGGTGCGGTTCTATTAAACTAATTGCAATACGTGGATTAACGTTAATGTACGGTGATATCGCGTGACTCAAACAAAATACAACGCCATCGAGAAATCAACGGTCAATGATTTAGGCCGCAATTTTGACAGCCCGTTAACTCATGCCAACAGTAACGAATCTGTTTACAAAACGTCCTGATTCTCGAGGATCCGCTTCGCTTTTTTCTCAGGATGAAGCGCAATGGACGAATTTGAATATAAAAGACTTATTTACATGGTCGAAAATACAAACCAACGGTTCCGAAAAATATTGCGAACGTCGATGGAAGAAATCTTACGTATTTTATATTGTTTATGGCGTTTTTGTATTTATATCTTTAATTTATTAGTGTCATTTCTTTCTTATTTGTGCCAATAATACATATTCTTGCTGCAAACTGTCGGTTTGTTTGTTACTGGTTCAGCGGGTCAAATTGTTCGTTGACATTTTGTTCTGACAACAGCGATTTGTTGTTGATTTTATTTGATAAGGCATTAACAATGGAATTATTATGATTGACGTAGAAACTAAAGGTGGTTTTTAGGTTAGATTCTTACACGGCAAGGTTACATCGAGAGAAAGAAATTTTTAGTGAAAAGTTCACAAATTATTGTACTGTATTGTATTGTATTGTATTCGTCAAAAATCGGCAGCTTGGATGTTAAATGATGAAAGTAAATAGTTTTATACAATTTTGTAAAAGTATTCGTTAAAAGTAGTCAAAACAGATTGTGACATTTTAATATTCTAACATAAATCGTACTTAACAAAGTGTTCATTAAAAAAAAGAAAACATTAATAAAAGTTTTATATTGTAATTTATTGAAAGATTATTAAAAGTGAATTTTTTATCGAGATTAAAACTTACATTTTTCTTCAAAAATGCGTATACTAGTTTATTAGAATTTACTGATCTAAAAACATACTATACCAATTAACATTTTATTGAAACTTAATTTTCTTGTTTTATAAATATTTGTATTCTTTTTTTTCACGTATTATAAGTTAATATTGTTAATTTAAATTCAGATTTATAAATTTATTAAAAATTATTAGAAATTGAAGTTTTATGTACGAAAAATTTAATTATGAAAAAGAACCTACACAAAATTGGATTTTATAATAAATATCGATGATTTTTAATATTAATATTGAAACTGACTTAAACGTTGAAGATTTTCTATAAATACAACATTGTAATACTAAATAAAATAATAAATATATATTTGTTATCGAGAAATCAGCAAACCAAACTCTTTCGACGGTTTTTTGAAAGAATTCTCAGCGATCGTCCTCTGACGACGCTTCCTATAACTACAAATTAATATTGTGCTCAACACTTGGAGGAAATTTTTCTTTTAAATCAATTATTATAATCTCATTAATAACAAAAACTAAAAAGATAACGATATAAATATAAAGATATTAAAGATAATAAAAAAGATTTATTTGGAGAGAATTATTCCCGTTAAAACTAATCGTCATTCTCTTCAAATAGAAGGAAACGTGCTATTTTTCATTTCTTTGAGTTCAATTACGCAATGTAATATTACTCGTTTAAAACGTGGACGAAATAATAATTTGAAATTGTTTTATGCCGGAGTAAAATTGTGCCGCGCCGTTGCGAATGAATTCGCAGTTAAACATATTTTTATAACGCGGTTCCTGTTTAATTAGTAGTTCAAACCGTTTTTGGTCAGACATTAAATCTAAACACGTTGGATTTCTTTATAGAAAAGCGTCCACTCGCGCTTCAGCATTCTATTATAAATACGCACATAAATAAGCCCCCGTCCACTTTATCTTGTAACGTAATTTTGATAGTACGGTTTCATTTGATTGCCCTTTTATGATATCGCGTGTGACCGACGAAAATGATCGTTTCCATGAATGCAACAAACATTTTTGTCGCGCATTTTTGTTATTATTTTTTTTTAATCAAAATACACGGCGTGAGCAATGTTTCGACAAATTATTTATTCGACTAAAAATGTAATAGAAAAATTGGAAAAAGAAAGGCGTCTGACTCCGCTTCTTCATTTTTATTCCACGCGGATAATAATAATGGCGCTGTAACGTTTACCTTTGATCAGAGAGCGAATGAAACTCAACGATCTGAATGAGGATGATATTGAATTCTCAATATAGAAACTATTGTGTTTCCAGACATTGATCCTCGAAGCTCGCATTTAACGCTAACTGCTATTTCAAAAATGTTTTTATCGCGATTCATGAATTATATTAAGTTGCCGGGATAATGAATTTTGTGCAACGGAGGGAGCTTAGAATCAAAAAAATATCGCCGGTTCAAAAGTTATGGCATTTCGCATGACCGTTTTTTAATGCACCGCGCGAGTTCAAACGCGATCCGTGCGCAATTTAAATATATATTCGCGTAAAGGAAATTTAGAATGCTGATGAAATAATCATGGCGTTCGATATGTACCAAAACGGCAAGTGAACATCAAAATTTATTATGTAAGTAAAAGAATTTAATATCGTCTCTGTCAGAAATTTAAATGCAACTTCCAAGTGACGAAAATGTGTTACGTATTTTGGGTAGAAAAGTCATTCATCGACGAATGCTTCGACGTAGAATTTAATAAGTAAATCAAGTTTGTGTTCTATTGAAACGCAACGATTTTATTTATGCTTCTTTGAATAACCAATGATTTCGCCAAGCCTCAAGCTCAAGTTCGTATTGTCATTTAAGCATTCCACGTGTGTTTTTTTTTATTATCGTTGGAACCGATTGTCGGAATAAAAAAAAATAGGACATTTGTGACGAATTTTACGTTTTTTTGTCAATTTTATTCTAATGAAAAAGGTACAAATCATGCTTATAATAATCAAATGATTGTAAATTAATAGAAACGTTATTTATATTAATAAATAAAATTTAATAAATAGTTTGAACAAAGGGAATTCGAATAGAGTTGTTACGCAAGTGCAAAAGGAGCTTTGCGAAAGATAAAATATGTCAGTATCATTTATTTTAAATGTAACGTAAATTAGTTTCATAATGAAATTCCACGTTTACATAAGGTGACGTAAGTTACATAAATGTATAATTAAAAAGTACGATTTTATTCAAAACTACAGACGTAATGTACTTTTTTTTCATTGGGACGAATGAAATTTAAACGGGTAATACACGAAATAATTGTCCTTGCAAATTATTTTATTTTACTTATCAAAACATGTTCAAATTTGGATAATGAAAGTTATTGTTTTTCAATCTATTTAAAAGAAAAATAAACAAAAAATAGGGTGATGTGAGGGATTCATTATTTTATATTAAAAAATTAAATAAATTAGCCGCCATGTGTAGGGAACTTGAAACTTCTAATGAAATGATCCTATAATTTCGTTGTTTTATGTAAATATATTATATAAAGAATTATAGATATATATATATATATATAGTAATTACTTTCAAATGCTGTTGTCAAAACCAAAGTCATACCTCAATGAATTTGTAATAGAGACGCAAGATAAATTGTAATTTATGTTCAAGTTACTCGAAGTTTACACGACGATATATATTCTTGTTACAAATACAAATGATCTATACAAATATTTACATCGCAAATGTAACGCATGAGACGAAAGCACCGATAGCTTCGTTTTCAAAAAGCAACAACTTACAATGAGTTGTCGTCATCGGCTGTATATTTATTTATTTTTTTTTGAAAAAGAAACCTCGATACTGAAAATCGAGACATATCCAGTGCCCCGATTAATTTGTATTATTCACAAATGTGATTGGATTTACTAGTTTAAAGCGTTGGAATCTGAACATTTTCGACCGAGGATTTAAACGAAAAAATTACTTCCATGGATCTAACATTAAACTGCATTTTTTATTACACACGACGATAAAAGCAATTTTTTGATTAAATCCTTAGGCGGCGTACACTTTTATCATCAGAAATCAGAGCCATATTGATTAGCTGCGTGTATAAACAATTAGCTTGTATATTGCGAACGAATTCTCCAGACGTTCTGGCGGAATTTCAACATTTCGTTTGGTACCGCATCTAAAATCTGTTGGCAATTTCATTGAATTTTTACTGCCTATTAAACACTAATTATGATTAACGCGAGAGAGAACAACTGCTTAACAAATCAAATATTTGTCGTCGTTAGTTATACGAGTGTGCATATTTCACGAAAATAACCCAATTGCAGACCCGTTGCAACAACAATTGCAGTAATAATTGCAATAAAATTGCGCCTATAATTTTTCTTCAAAATATGAACAAGATTGAGTACTGTATTTTACAAAAGACGTGTAATTCCTTGTAATTGATTTTTTTGTTCTAAATATGCATATATATATATATACATATATATATATAGTGTCTATACATTTATTTATATATACATATATATATATACACGAGTCATTATTAAAATTGTTCAAGTGCCATCAAATTTTGGAGAAAATTGGAAGTCGATAAATACACGTATATATACAGGATAATGAATTTACATCTGTCATCTAAAATAATTTCGCATCTATTTATTACTTAAAGGATACTTCATTTTATTGTGCACAATTCAGAAGGACATTTTATAAAAGTTCACACGCTTCGACAAGTAACGCGCTTTGACCAAATCAATGAAAAACTAGCGAGATAATCGCGAATGCCAGTTAATCGCGCAAAATGATGTTCGGCTCGTAAACGTCGTTATACCTACAAAACGAGCAGAAGTACGACAATAAAGGCCAACATTTTTTTTAGCAATAAAAAAAATGTTTCACAAAATTTTCGATCGTTGACAATCGCGTTGCTCCAATCGTCGTCTTCGACACAATTCGTTACACGGAGAAAAATGAGATTCCAATTTTACTATAAAATCCAGGAAACTCGATGTATAATATTAATTTGTTCAATTAATTATAGTAATTAATTAATGTAACTTGAACATAGATAAAAGATGCTGAAAACATAAGAAATTTTACTGTAAATATAAATAACACTTGCAAAATAAACATAAGGATTTCTAATGTAAACAAAAGTACGTTTTGAATGTAAACATAAGCAACTTTAGTGTAAACAAAAACAGTTTTACGGTATACAAGAGTACATTTAATGTAAATAAAAGTGTATCCCTGTATTTATAGTAAAATTCAATCGTTTCTTCGGTGTAATGCAAGATTTGGTTTCGTTACAAATAACGCAGAATAAAAAAGCTTTTGAAAAAGAAATTCGGACAAAAATTTGAGTTGCTGAAAAAAGGAACAACGAGTTGATTAAAAGCGGTAAATTGAAACGATCCATAATGTGTATATATATAGCAACGAGAATCCCTGTAACGAACGTGAATACAATTGCTTTAACCATTTGGATCGGCTTATATACACATGCATAATAGTAATTCTATCGTCAGGCATGGCACAAATCTCATTTAATTAACGTCCTTTGTCGATTGTGCGGTTCGGCGTCTTGCCGTGAAAATTTGCCGATAAAATCGTTCTTCTCTAGAAAGCCTTTCGTAACACGTTTTGCGAGACGAGCAGCGTCTATATTGTATAGTTATTACGCTTATCTATACATTCTCGACGGATTCAAATAACGATCGGAAAAAATGCATCAGTCGTTATCTTGGCTGCGTTTTATTCGATGTTTTTTCTGTCTTTACGAACTCGTTCAAAGATTACGTAATTATTATATAACTTTTTTAGTTACATCATAAATAAAGTACATTGTGTCTGTCGGGATCAACGTCCTCGTTGATCGCACAAATTCAAGTGTGTTCTTGTGATAATGTCGGGTCATTTTCAAATTGTATTTGAAATGACTTTTAATGGTGTGGATTAAAATAATGCATTGTCTCTATTGAAATCATTTGATTTATGGTAGCAATGTCTGTTCAAAATATTCAATTTTAATTTAAAAATAGTAAAAATTAATGTTTGAAAATGCGGAGTAATAACAATTAATCGTCGTATATTTTTGAGAAAATTTTTCTTTTGAGCATCTTTTGTATTTCGAATTCATTAAGATCAATATTTTAATTAAAATGTTACGTAATTCGTAATAAATTTAAAAAACGAACAATTAAAAATCTTAATTGTTTAAAATATTATTAGTACATTTTTTATTGACTTTAATTTATGGCGTACAAAGTGCAACTGCCTGGCGTTAATTTTTTACTAAAATGAATGGATTTAATTATACAAAATAGCATGTGCAGTTGTGACTGATGTATGGATTTTTCCCAATTCCTGGAGATAAGTCGGGCGTGACAAAAACTCTATGACACTGACAAAATTTTATGGCTAAATAAATAAGAATTTTCAGGACGTAACCGCGGTTTATCTGTGTATTTTATATTATATATCACGTGTAATACATTTAGGAAAGATTTAAAAAACTATTAATAACATTAAATGACAATTAACATTTGAATGTATAAAAATAATTTCTAATTTAATTATGCCAAATATAATTATTTAACAAAGTAATAAACAATTTGCAATATCATAAGAAACGTATAAATAACTACAGTAAATTAAACATTTCTTTGCAATAAAATGCAAAATTCAGCATGATATATATAAGCAACACGTTGTCGTATCAACGCAATAAACGCAGCAAGTAATTTAACAAAAAAATTGTATTCGAATTATCGTCCACATTTCTGCAATAATAACACAAACCATTAATTACACGGAGAAAAATATTTAGGACATTTTACGATCAAATAAAGCAAATGCACCTTACACTGTCAAATTTTTCAATTTGTCTTACAAATTATAGTAAAAAGTACTATAAACAAGATGAAAATATTATTTTTTTGGTACATTTTTAGTATAATTTACAAGACGAATTGAAAAGTTTGACAGTATAAGATACATTGGCTTTATTTCATAGTAAACTTGCATAGTTTATTTTTCTCCGTGTATGTATTATTTTTGTCAACAAAATTTTATGACAGTTGAATAACAATTGTGTCCAATTGTGAAAGTTGCCTTTTATTTTATTAAACCCATGTCGTCATTTTATGATTAGCGTCGATGACCACTGAATCATTTTTTCCGCAAAACTTCTGTCGCTTTCGTCGCCACGAAGGATGAAGAAGGCCTACCTCAGCAGCATCGTTGTGCTATTCCTAAAGCCAAGCAGAGGAAAAGATTCGTAAGACTCAACGTGCGGAAATGGGCGTGGCTGTAACCGGACGCTCGCGTCACGTTGAGTAAAACGGAAGCGTCCGCAATCCCTTCCGGTGAGCGGACGAAGAACAACCATTCCCCGCTGTGTGACCAGTGGACGGCTTCGAAGCGCAGAATTGTTCTGTAACACGCCTCCATTTCGCCGTTCTGCAACACAAAAAATGAGCACATATTTTCACTCAACTATTGCTGACACTTATATTGTCTACGCTGCACAAATAGGTTATGTAACGATCTAAAGAGAAAGTGCTTAAATGAAAAATGGCTGAAATCCAGAATCAAAGATTTAGCAATGACAGTTAATGTTGGTGTGCTTTGTCAATATGCAATGACCTTAGAAGAAGAAACAAAAACATTAATTTATGTGACTAAATGAAATGACCTTGAAAAATAAAATACAATAGTATATTTTGTATTAGGAAAGATAGTCAAAATATTGACTCTTTACACTGACAGAAATCATATTGCTGAGAACTATAATGTAGTTGCTTTAATTATTTATAATAGTTGTGCACAGGGAAATAAATTTTATAATTGAATTTATTACATGGTATAGTTGACAAGTTTAGATATGTCAAGGATACTTCTAGTTAGTAGAACTGTATGTTGAATTGATTTTATTATGGTTAGTATTTATGTGAGCAATTATTTTATTTGTTTCGACAGACTATAGTTGATGATATGCATATTAACAATCAAAGAAACTAACACTTTAATTCTTTGAACTAAAAAAGTAATTGATTAAAATATATTTTATAGTTAAACTGAAGGACGTTTATGTAGATAAACTGAAAGAAATTATTATTACACTAATCGCAGGTACTCACTAGTAGGATTTGAACGTACGACCTCGCAGTTTGGATCGCGAAACATTGACAACAAGCTATTGAACATTTGCGACAACTAAAGAAATTTAGGTATATTTAAGTTTTACTTGATACACGATATTTATGTAGTACTACCATCTACATAATTAAGTTCATTTAAAAAATACATACCACCTTTTAAAATTATATTAACAATATATACTATGTTAATTCAGAAATATAGTTACTCACACTAATTTTTTTCTCTGTGCAGTTATTGCCTTGTAAAAACATAAAACATCAAAAGAAAAAAAAACAGTTTATATATTTAATTCATGTATAATATAACAAATTTATGAAAAAATGTATATTTTATATTATCAGGCGGTATATTTTAATAAATAAATATTTTTAGTCGACAATATTTCTATATTAATGACAGTAAAATTAGAGTACAATCATATTAAAATATATTTTTGTTGTTTGCTTAGATTATTTCAAACCTATATGATCATAAATTGAAAACCATTGAATATAACTTATGAATATGACTAACATGACTAACATGAAGTATAACTTATGAAAAGTGAATCTAAGTTTGGATGCGTTTTTCTTTCTTGCAATCCTTAATTGTACCTGTGCATAATTAAAGTGCTTTGATTGCCGGTAGAATATTACGCGAATAAAAATAGATGTGTATATGCTTGTATGTTTTTATTATTAGATGTTTATTTATTCAATAGACCATAAGTGACATGAACTTTAATAGTTCAATATCGTGCAATCTTTATTTTTAATTCGTTTTTAATTAATAATGTGTTGCAGGAACCAATGTATATAACCATGTCATCATCAATAGCGAAGTTTTCACGAAAACGATTGAAGTGTATTACATAATGCATACTAAGAAACAGGATGCAATTGCATTATGAAACAAAATAATTGGCAAACTATTTTATCTATTTTTTGTTTTTTTTTTCATTCATGAAATATTCAGCCGTCATTATCCCATTAATTCAATTACTTATTAGTTATCTCATTTATTACATATGCAATTAACATTTGGAATTAATTATACTAATAATACGAACGCTTTGTACGCATGTAATGTGTACGTGACGTATTTTATATAATGAAATTACTTGATTTGCATTATATTATATATAATTAGTTGATTATATATATATTAAATATAATTTGTATTAGTAAATTCTAATTTCTTCAATAAACATAAAACATAGTCTATATTCTATATATGATTTTAAGAAATTTTACATTATAATTATGAATAAACACTATAGCCATTTTATATCGAGACATTTTTTCAATTTAGCAAATTTTATAATAAATGTCTAGTGGTGTAGCAATGAATACTATATTTTCAGCTGACGTAAAATTGCATTTTACTTCTCTTAGGCATTTACATTGTGAATTTTTCCAAAACTGCTAAAAAATTTAAATTGCGGTTAAACGGAAATGAAAATTTATTTTACATCGATTTAATTCATGTTAGCAAATCTTAGTCGTAATTATAGATCGGTATCGTTTAGAAAGCTCTATAAAAAACAGTAATTAAGAAAATCAAGAGAGTTTCGAAGATCAGAGTCGCCGTATTACATTTTCGCATCTCGATTTCACGAAAATAATGATTCTTTGAGCTTGTTTAATAAAGGCGTCTCTTATTCCATGAAATCTAACACGTTACTATTATTTGTTTTCTTTGGATGAGAGTCTTTAGTTTACCCTTACAACGCGCACGGAAAGTGATTCCAAATTTAAATTTTTCTTTATGACCTATGCATTTATGGATTATATAGTAACTATTTTTTCTGTTCCTCGTGTCTTTTCTTTTACACAAAGCATCAAAGAAAAAAATTATATAACAAAGTTATATTTTATTCAATTTTCTGTCTGAAAAATCCGATATTTTTGATTATTCGAGACCAATTACAATTTCAAATTCATACCATCCGTGTGCGAAATAACAAATACTTTCTATTGGCAACGCTACTACTTACATAGCTGATAACCAATTTTCATCGCTTTTAAGTAAACATCGATCTTTCTGACACCTTGTTCCATCTTCAGTTCACATATTCCTAAATGTGGGCGGTAAACGTCAAGAGTATGAAGTTTCAATTCAAAGCACGTTTTGGATAAACATACTCGAACTTTTGAAGAGCTCAGTACTCTTCTATACCAGTACTAAGTCGAAGTTATGCTGAAGTTACACTTGACGAATAGCGTCGACCAGTTTGACACTTTAACAAAGAAGCATTTTCACATTCATGGATATGAAAAAGTGTTCCGAAGATCTCTTTAACGAATTTGCTGATAAATAGATCTTAAGTCGGACGATAATTATGATGCAAAATTTATGAATAGTAGTTGATGAATTTTACATTTGGTGGATATCCAATTAGCTGATTATGTCAAAAATAAATTTGTGAACACGAAAAATCTTGTTCAGAAATGGTTTTTAGATTGAGGAAATATTTCCTGCTTAATGTGTAATTAATCATCTTAATGTCCTCGAATTTTCTGTTTCTTGAAAAACATAAAGATGATTGAGAGCTGGAATCTAAGGTTTATATTAATCACTTAATCTACGAGAAGTTATATGGTGTTAAGGTAAAGACAAATTTTTCATACGTTCACTATTGGAAATCGGATCAAAGGAGATACTGTTGACCGCTTTAAATGATAGAAGAAGTGATAAAGAGAGTTGCTGTGCTATTATAAAATAATAAATTCTTTGCACTATGATAATAACATAATTTTAAATAAAGGAATTATACTGAAGTTAATTAGAGTTTCACGATTGGAAAATGAAGTTTTGTATGAGATATCTGTATGTTTAAAAATTAAGTTTGAGTGTTCGCTTGTCTGCATAAAGTTTGAATTCATTATAAGGATAAGGATTATACTATGTATAATTTTAATTCAAAAAAGTTTAAAACCACTTTGTTTCGCGTTTTGGGTTTTATAAAATGAAATAGAATTAGAAAGTGATGAGTAAACTTGTTATAATCTAAGTTTATTTTGGGATCATTTAATACTTGAGACCTCACTAATAAGGAAGAGTGTTTGCTCATCAGAGTAAAAGTAATAATTGCTTTGACAGCAATCAGAAACCTGTCTGCTCTCGGCGGATTGTAATTTACAACGATTAGGTAGAAAAGTTTATTTTTGTATACCAAGATTTAGTTCATCAATCAATTTTGAAATAAGACGCCTCCACCCTTGCATGCCTGATAGCAGGACGTGCGATTTTCATACCAAGGAAAAGACATCTATCTTAATCTTACTGGTATAAACTAATAATTTACTCGAACTAATCTTATGTTATCTCAACAATAACTTATTCAGCAATTGTCTGAACAGTATATATATAAATCTCACTGAACAAACTTGTTAATTGACTCAGATGACTATCATAATATCGATACATCTTGTACAAGTTTCTTTTATAACGATAGAAAAATCTAAAAAAATTGCTTTGATGTATTACGAGTTTGGCAGAACTTTGCATGGTCATTAATGAAACAAGTCGCCGTCATAAATTCATTTCATTTTTCACTTTTTATTATTATTGCTGTCGTTTCTCCAATTTGAAAGTATGCAATTGAAAATATAGTACAAGATGACTGCGATTTCATTATGTAAATATTATTGTTTTGTTTTGTGATTAAGTCTTTGTTTCTATTTTTGTTATTGTTATTATTAATACATTATTTTAGCGAAATGTAAATATTATGAGACTGAAATGTAATTTGTTATAAGCAATCAAAGACGAATATATATCGTGTACATATATATAATATAAAAAGTAATAAATTATATTGGTTATGCATTCAGTTAACGATGAGTTTAATATAATTATGAAATAGTCGGGGTTCGTTGCGTCTAATCATGCATACTTGCGGTGTTACGTCCAGTTTCCTTTAAAAGTATAACTTGGGGAAATATGTGCGGCTGCTCAAAGTATCAGGACCATAATATAATCTATAGTTTATACACGAATGACTTTTAGAAAGATAATTATAACAAAATCTTTGAAGACGGCTTATTAGCATTTAAAGACGTTCGAAAGCGTTTTTATTGATATGAAATTCGAATTGACCTTAATTGCAAATTTTCGGTCGACTTATTCGTGTTTATATGAGATAATGAAAAAGGCTCATCTAATATTAAGTTTTTTCGTGTTTGTATAATATCCGAACTAAAGCGAGCTTGCGAAGAGTGGGCTGAGTTCCAACTTAATAATAAACATCGTTACACTTCTTACGATCACTTTCAAGATTTCCGAATAGTAAAACGGCAATGCATGGCCATTAAATCATTACCAGCCTTTGTTTAGTGGAATTCTAAATAGGGAATAAATATCAGGTGGCTGCTGTTTGATATGAAAATATTTGTTTACGTTTAATGATAATGGTGATTTATGAGCACTTATAATGTTTGTTTACTTTAAATCATAATGTTTGTTTATGTTTAATAATAATGTTTGTTTACTTTTAATTATAACGTATGTTTACATTTTTTGTAACGAAAAATATGTTCAAGAATAAGACTGTTCCTGCAGTCTAAACGTGTTTTTCTATCTGAATGACATTTATCTGTCAGCCATTTCTATTTTTTTATTATTTACTGTCAACTGCTCAGATAACTGAAGTATTTCTTACTATGCCGTTCTACTATTGTGTTACAAAATTTTACTTATTTTTCATAGCAGTAATTATTTGCCTTAAAGTGTCTATAAATTACTACGCAATGTTTTATAAAATGCACTTTAATATACAGATTTTTAAACGATAAATGGATTTCATTTTTGACACAAGTAATATGGAAAACCAATACATATGACATCAATGTTAATAAAATGTTGGGACTAAAGGTTGTGCATCACTAACAAATATATATATATCGATAATCCATACACTTGGAGCAATAAGTGTCTTATCTCATTTTAAAATTTATATTGGCGCAAAAGCAATACGGGACTTATCTGATGGTGAAGTACGATGGCGCAAAAACATCGATTTTCGCGCAATTGCAATGCATCCTGTCATGCAACAAAGCCCGTCATTATAACTTTTCATTCTTATTTCAAAATTTTATCTTATACTCTTTTGAAAATTAGATCTCACATTTTAAATGTCCAAAGCTACGTGTTTTTTCCATTAACCTTTTGGACAAGGCTTGAAATGGAATCCCGTTGATAATGGTATCAAATATCGGACACGTAACACACACACACAGAAATGGTTCTTCATACATTTTATACATAACAATCTTTTTTATAGAAAATGCACAGATTATAAAGCGCGGATTTCATTATAAATACATTTGAATTGTTTTGCCTGCAATTATTTAAAACAATTTTAAGTTAAATAATCACTTTTCGTATGAAACAATAAACCAGGCTGTTTGGCAAAATCAAAATAAACTATTGTTAGTTATTTAAAGTGAATTCAAGAATGATTAATGGCTTATAAATTATCCAAACTGTTGTTTATACGAATACGTATATAATTTAGTCTGTCCAAATATATGACAGTTATTTATAAAAATAAAATAATTCACATTCGAATAAAAAACTTTTAGGAAATTTCGACGGTATATAATGACTCGACTTTTCATTTATATTACAAAAATAACTATTTTAAAATTTAAAATTAAAAACACAAAAATAAAACATAGAAACACAATATAAAACATTATGATGCGAAGGTCTTTTAGACTTCTAATAAAAACAAACCACAAAACATATACAAATAATACAATTTATGGTGCGAAGGTCATTTGCACGTTCTTTACGCGTCAATTTTTTAAACCATTGTGAACGGCATAAAAAATGCAATGATACGGTGTTTTTTAAAAATATAAATTCACTCCGACTGTCTGGTGAAAAATAAATGAATATAGTGCACCGAAAGAAGATGACCAACGATATTAAAAAAAAAATATAAAATACGTGAAACTGCTACAAGAAAGTGAATTGATATGCGCGAAATAAAACGAAAAATGTTGAAGGGAAGAATATTGCATATCGAGGATGTAGTGACCTATAAATGTCGGGGGAATGCAAACAACATTTGAGCAAGGAACAAAGAATGCCTTTGAGCAATGGCACTATACATTAAATAATAGAACAGGGTTGAATAAAGCGGCTTGTAATGAGAAAAGCTCAGTGCACGTTATAACATTGGCCTTTTTTGTAGGCGGCGAATACGTACCTCTATCGTCAACGCTTGAACGCCATCGCGCGACTCACTGCCGGGAATGTAAACGCGCTCATCCGACATCCAAAAGACTTTCGTGTACGACGGTTCGGCGCAAAATTCGACCACCACATCCAAGGGCACACCCTCGTTTGTTGTCAGCGTCCGCGTAGTAGGGTGGACCATCGGTCGACCTGTAATTACCAATCTATTTATCCTCCGTATATTCGATTACTGGGGACAACTCGTAATTTTACATTCTTCAAATCAAAAACGTCGTGCGTTCGAGCAAACGAGGGCAAATGTTTACAAATTGGTTTCGTTTCCTTACCGGTGTTTCCGCTGGAGTTGTAGTCATGATGGGAGGGGTTAATAAATTGATTCATGTGCAGGAGAAATTAATTATTTGTTGT
>JABFQC010001258.1:0-20217 GCA_022817085.1 Psilanteris sp. ZL-2020 | reverse complement strand
TTGACAATAAAGTTGTTGAATAAGTTAATTTAAGGTTAAAGGTTGACAACATTATTGACAGATTTTGATTATTATATTTACCGTTGATAGATTCACTGTTTCAGACAACACTACTTTTTTCTGTGTTGTTATTGTATGTATATCTCAAATTTTGAAATTCGGTATTTATTTTAGCCCGTATACTATATAATTAGATATAGAAAACAGATAAAGTAATTATATATTATTACTTGCAGATGTATTATTAATATCTAATATTATTTTATTTCCCCTATTTTCTATGAATTGTACAAAGTTGATTTTAATCTTCATCTTTTACTATATAATTTTTGAGCGATATATAATTTAATAAGAAAAGTGGAATAATTAACTTCTATAAAGCATATAGTTCCCAGATATGGAATCTTGTGACGCAACTTGAATACAAAACCTCTTTCAGTTCACAAACAAACTGTAAAACTTGTGCATTTACTAAACTTACAGCTATTAATAATGTCATGTAAAACAAGTCCGTGAATAATTTCGTGATATTATGGGAATATTTCGCAAAAGTGTATAAAACAAAGTTTACAAGATTTTAAATGAAACTTTGTATGTCATGCAATCTCGGATTCAGTTTAGAAAGTTGTGTTGAATTCTATAAATTTTTGTTAGAATTCTTGTAACGAGTTCGTTAAAAACATTACTTGTTGTTAATGTAATTAGCGACGACAATTGTTTCTTAAATAATTCACTAAACGGTGTTACAATTCACGCGTTTAAATTAAACAAAGTACTCAGATATAAAGTTAAAGAACAAACGCGAATCGTCAACTTGGTCACGATGACAGCCGACAATCAAGAAACTATTAACCTGTAAACAGTGAAATTGTGATACGAAAACAGAAAAGTTCTGGTTGAAATAAAGTTTAGAAGTTGGAACGAGAAGTAAATTGGCTCTCATGGAGATAAAGTATGTTTGAAAAGTGTACAAATTATTCAACTTAATAACATTCATTGAAGCGTGTGCATGAGAAAATTACGTAATTTCAGAAATTGCACTTAACGAACTTGTCATTCTTCTTATTCGTGCTGGCAGTTCGCGCTTCAATTATGTTGTTATTCTCGTTCAACGACCACAACAACAAATGTATAAATAAACGGAATAAATAAAAACTCTGTCTCAAATTGAAGCGAGACGCATTGTCTGCAATTACCAAATGTGCGTTTTTAACACCGTGAGCAGACAAAATTGAAATTCGAAAACGCGGAACGATTATTTGCGAAAATGACGAGTGGGGTAGGTTCGGTGTATTCAATATTTGGCTGTAAACCGCGTTGCTGTTTACGTGTATCGAAACACAGGAATTTGCGAACACGCACCAAGGAAGCGCACAAATCGCATACATCCGTCTTTGTGATGTTGCAAACTGTAACGTTGACATAACCGCCCAAGCACAATTGATACGTACTCGTTTTGCTCAAAGATGGTTTTGTTGCTTCCATAGTTCGCACAATGATTATGAAAGAAATGTGTACTGCACTATTTCTATGGAGCTTTCGGTGAATACAATAAGTAACGCAAAGTCGTGAGACAAAAGACAAAATGGATATGAACAACAGCAGCTGCAGACATTCTGAAAATGCTGCCGTGGTTCAAACGCGACTTTGTTGGATTTATGGATTATAATGAGAAGAAGAAGCGGGATCTAGAGAAGGGGGGGGGGGAAGAGAAGATCTGTTCGTGACATTACGACAATGAGCACGAAAAAGAAGCAAGTGAAACAGCTATCACAGAAATACATAATTTAAACACCTCCCAAACCAACCTCTCCAATGTTTCCTCGTCAATCTTTGCATAGCCAACCCTTTTCACCGCGACGAAAGTAAGCTGACTGTTTATGACGAACAGACCATAAGCCGCGCGACAAATACAACTGGCACTTGCAAGCGCGAACGTACTTTCGTATGCATAATTAAACGTATTAAGTTAGAATTTGTATTTGCTCCCGTCGGGCGGACTATTTTTCAAATTTAATGTCGAGTCAAAAGTGGCTCTGCTTTTGCATTAGAATAAAATGCATTTAAAATGCATTGGAATCAGAAAAAAATATATCTGCGCAATATATTTAGAGAAATGCATTTGAAAGGTATTTGACATGCATTTATTGTTTTACTAGAAAATACAAAAATATGTAAATATGTATACTTTTCTATGCATCGAAAAATGTTCTTATTTTATAACCAATATATGTATTACTTTACGCGCCCGTTACATATATATATATATAGATATATACACGCATACGTATATAGGTCAGATGTGGTATATTTTTTCTTGTGGATTTTCACTGAAATAAGAACGTTCAAATAATGTCACGGATAAATAGCAAGAAAGATCATTTTTCGTCATAATCTCTTAATGCTCCAAGCTATACCGAATAGCTGAGAATTGTTGGAAAAGGGACAAAACATATTATAACATAACCATTTCCGTTAGTGTACAGTTGTATGGAGAAAAACAGTTCATTTAAAATAACACAAATACTTATGCAAACAATTTGCATTGGATAAGCAGAACATTATGCAGTATCAACATCTGTTTTGTTGAGAACACATAAACATCTGTTAATGATATGCAAAGTCATGTCATTATAATTGAATCAAAGCTGAATTTCCCGTTTCAGTTGCCCCGCATATGTAGATCCAATTTGGATTAATATCAATACGAAAAAGTATACTCGATCTTTCGACCGTAATTTAATTCAGAAATAAATTCGCGGAAATTGGATAAAATTAAAGGCATCATCCCTAATTGAATATAAAAGCTCTTGTCGGCGAGCCTATGAAATTATTCTGGGCACACGCGATTTTCCTTATTTCTGCGATTTCCTTCGAATCGAGAAAATGTCTTTTATGTGAAACGACTGGCATTTGTTTTATACGAAACATCGTCCTAAGTTCCATTCCCCTATCACAAACGGTATCATAAGTAATGGTTGTTACGCCTCAAGGGAAAAAGCACGAGTGAGAGAGATTGCAGTAGCGGGACTTCCCCTTTTGCGTGGCATACCCTGAAGAAATTTCACGATTCTTCTCGAAGGAACGAAAATTAGGTTTGCAAAGAAGTAAACATCACCGGAGCTGTATGTTTGCATAAACGGGAGGCGTTGTAGTGACAAATGTCCGACTCTTTTTTTACTTATTGTTACATTTTATTTCTAGTCGCCAAGTCTACTCCAAGAAAAACTTTTGCCTAGAAACTCGAGTACAAAATTTGTAAATATTTAAGCAACACTTTGAGTCATTTTTTACGCAAAAAATATCCTTTTACAATGAATCGTCATCGCGCAATAAAATATACTAATACATAACAAAATCGAACGTATACGAATTTTAGGATCTGCATGTATAATAATTACGATCTTGTAAGATATAATTAATTTTATTTCCTCTCGAGCAAAATTGTCCTCTTAATACAAATTATTCGACATTTTCCTCGGCGCTTATTAAAAAGAACGTGCTAATTTAATTTCATTGCGAGTGAATATTCTTATTACGAAGTGACAACGCGCGATGAAATTTACATTAAGATCAGATCTAATCAGGCCTAAACATTTGCCGTTGAGGAATAATAATGAAATGCTTCCAATAATGCATTTCTAGAAGGCATTGTGCTGAGTTCGGGAGCACTTCCATTTTCATTATTTCGTTGATAAGAAGTGCATGAAGAAGGGTCTTGTAAAATTGGTATACGTATATGGGGGAGTTAAGATGAACAACACGTTGAATACATGACAATGGAGCTATGCAAAACGCGAAAAGGAGAGAAATTGAGAAAGAGGCACCGAGTAAGGAAGAGCGATGCGAGAGGAAGGGCATAAGTATAAATAGAAGGTTAATGGCTGCCGTTGTTCAGTTGTTCGAGAGTTGCTTCGACGAACGCGCGTATGCTCTGTTAGTTAAGACGAGCGGCTCCCTGTACTCGCGTAGCAAGCCATCATTAAAATGTTCCGCAAGATCGACTACGTTCTGTGAGCCTGCGAATAATGGTACATCTTGGATTAAAGTTGAATATGTGCGATGTACCTGAAAGCACAGTCATATTTCGCAGTACCGTTTTATTCAAGCGGTGGCCAAATTATGGTTTTACTTTACAATTACTCTAACTTAAAAAACGCTATTTCGATTATTAGACAATATTAGTTTTTTAACAACTAAATATCATTAAGAATATTGAATGTGTTGGAATAATAAACATTTTAATATTATTAAAGGAAATTCTTCACCGCCAAATTATAATTGATTTTTAATCATATATTAAATATTATAATCAAAATATTATATTAATGAATCACAATAAATCAAACATTCTTTTTTTTTAAGAAATATATGTAATTTGAAATAGTGGTATATTCTAGAATTAAAATATCTTCGTATTATTTATTCTTATTTTCTTTTAATTATTATAATTAAATGGTAACGAGATTGTATTAATTTTAAGTGACTTGACTTAATTAATAAGCAATCTTATATCATTAAAATGGATTAAATTAAAATGGATTAGTTTCGTATAACTTCTATAGAAAATCGAATGGAAAATATATTTCTTATTTTATAAAAATAAAACAACCGATGAACGAATTAAGGAAATAAAAAAATTACATGTTACTATTTCATGGAATTTGAAATACATCTTATATTAACGATTTGTATAATTAAATTGCGAATTTATTTCAAATGAAACAGTTAAACATTTATAATACATAATTAATTCAACTTAATACTGTATTTTGGATCAATGATTTTGAATTGAAATGGTTATTGTATTTAATTGAAGTTATATTCATTGTATGCGATTTGTAGAAAAATTTAATTTGAATAATGTTTGCAATTGTATGCGAGGTAATTCGTATCAAATCCAATGCATAATTATTCATATAAAATGAATACATTCATTTGAATAAATCAGCGTCATTAATGCCTTGGTTTTCGATGCAGCAGAAATTTTCAGTTAATGTACGAAAAATTTATTTATATATAGTTTGAATTATTTTAAAATTAAAATATAAAAGCAATTTTTGATGTTGAATTCTTTGTTATTCTACAAAAGGAGAATCATCGGTTAAAAATAGTACTTGAAAAGAATAAAGACCTTTATATCAAATGTGTTTTAAATTTGTCATTCCAAATTATTCAATTATTCAATAATAATTTATGAATTCAAATAATGCAGTTACTTTAGTCAGTAATAACTGATTCTCTAAGATAATATTTTCTACGTCAATCAGGGACTATTATTTTAGTAATAATTTTGAATTATTAAAAAGTTATTTTAAATATAAAATAGACAGTTTATTGTAAATGTTAATATCAGAAAATATATTATAAATTTTGTATTTATAAATTATAATAATTTATTTACATGGTTCATAAATTGTACGAATACAAAAACCAATTATATTATTTATAATTATCGATATAGTATAAACTCAATAAAGGAAGATACATAAAATCGATTGAATACAATTTGTTCTTTTTGATACGTCATTTATATTAAATGAAATGATTTCAGTTTTAATCCATATCTTTTTGTGGCATATAAGCTGAAGCAATAACAGAACGTGCCGCACTTGCCAACGAATACGTGAAAACGCAAAATTAAAACCGCGACAATAAAAAACTGTACGGCACTCCATCGATAGTATAACGCCATTTGCGCGTTATTAACGCGCGAACACCACTTTATTAGTGCAGATAATGAATAACCTGGGTGGACGACGAGCGATATAAGGCGAGCTGGCGGGGAATGTCGTAATAAAATGAACGAGCTCGACGACCTCTTTCTTCCTCTCACTCTTCCTTTAAGTCATTTGTTCTATATGATTTTCATCCGTCTGACGCTTCGTCTGATCCAACTCTGTCTTCTTCCACTGCGTTTCTATGACTGCATCCTTTTCTACCCAGTGTCGACCATCCCAGTAAATGCGGTTTACGTTCAGCAACCCTTATTCTCAGAGTACGGGTCTTCAAAAAGTACCTACGAAAAACTATCGGATTTAATAGATAAAATTTTCCACTCGTATGACGTTTAAAAAATGCTCCTATAAATAATGTGTCGTGCATCACTCCGATTACAAATTAGTGTCTAATTGGAAAGCTGATTAAAGATCACAATTTATTATGCATTTATTTTTAAGATACGTAAATTATACACTCTAAGATAATTTTATTATATAAAATACATTTTAAAATGATAATTGATGCTTAAAATTTATTATACGATACTGTGCAAAATTTTTATATGATATTAAAAAAAAACAAAAAAAAAAAAAATTTAATATAATATTTTTCATTAGTATTTTAAGTAATTTATTTATTAATAATATTAATATTAATGGAATAATATGAATTATTGGAATGTAAGATTCATGTCAAAATGAAGTTATAAAATTACTCATTGTTGCTTATTTTCATAATTTTATATATATATGAATATACGAGATGCGTCGCATATTGTAACAATTTTAACCCGTTTTCCCTGTAAATATATTATTAAGAGATTGTGAAAAATCCCTATAATGAAATAAATTCAATTTATATTTATGTTGCATTCTAATGTGTACCGTAATGTGTACATGTAAAATAAAGATTTTAAAATCATTATTTCCCTAATTTTTCGAGATCATTATTCAATTTTTTATAAGTAATATAGAATTTGAAAACTTAAATTAAAAATCTATTCATATCCTGATTCAAGATTTAATAGAAGTGTACAGTTTTAAATTACATTCTATACGAATGCATTTAAAATTCATTTTGTGAACAGTAAATGCAGTTAGAAATTTGCTGGGAAGTTATTTCAGATAATGTAACCGAAATTTAATATTGAAAATAACTTACACAATAATCTACAGAATTATTTAACAGCAAAAGTGTAATACTTCAGAAACAGATTTTAAAAAATGATATGAAATATAATAAATAATTACTCCTTACAAGTCTTATATTTAAAAATGCATGAGAAAAGAAAATGGAAAACTTGTTTGTTATAAATTTATTATTTATGCTATCAAAAGTATGAATTAAAATTAATAATTTTTAAAAAATTAAGAATATAAAAATTAAATTTCACATTTATATTCTGATATATTCTATTAATTAGAAACTCGGAGTTATGAGTTCGCAATTGATATAATAGATGAAGTTAAATAAGTCTAGCAACATAAATATTTATTTTTCCAGAACATATATTATCTTTGTGAAAATTTAGGAAAATATATATCCAGTTGAATTTATTAAGTTCTACCTCATTAGACTGTTTATGATAAACATGTACTTGAACATATATCAAAGCCATTGATAATACATGAAAAAAATTTAAATTTCATATTTTTTCTATAGTAAAAACGTTTTTTTCATACCTCATATTTAAAGATAGTTAATTTAATGCGTAACTTACACATAAGGTGTGCGTAATCTGTTTGAAAATCTTAAATTTAAAATTAATCAGTTTAATGATCTACAAAGAAGTACTTGTCATTTAATATTTATATACAAAATACTTATACAAAATAAGTACAACATGCGTATAATACATATCAACTATTGAACACTATGCATAGAAATTATTAAATTTATTTAAAAATTAATAATATAAAACAATATTACGAACATTAATAAAATGATGGTTTACTTGATTAAACAAAATGAATATATTAGGTGCAAATGATATAACCTACAAAAGTTTCCTCATCTCATGTTTACAGGCGCAAGAATGTAGGTTCGTATAAATATGTATAATTTATGTCGTATGGGAAATTTCTTAGAAATAGGTCAAATTCCAATGAAATTCAGTACAATTTCAGCGTTGCATTTATTCCTATCAGTAAATTATACTCTAATCCACATTGACTAGTTGGCTTGAAATAGGAACAGTCGTAAAGTTTCACCAAACAAAACAATGGAGCATTATTTCGAATAATCTCACGGCAATAACTGTCATGGTAACATGACAAACATCCGATAAATATACATAACGTCAAAGTATCACGCAGTTAACGAAATTTGTAAAAGGAGAAACATATTAAACGTGCAAGGTTGGCATCAATTCGCGGGTGCTCGCGCGATTCTTAAGAAGTGCAAAGAAAAGTATGTCTTTAACTTAGGCAGATGAAAAGATACCTCGGAACGGAAACTCGAAGCATTTATTTCGTGGTATGATTAATGTCCTCGTCGAGGAAAGCAGAATGACTGACGCAGTGCAGTGCCGTGCTCAGAGATTGCGCTGTTTTACCGTTTGTAATTAGGGGCATATACTTCAACTTTTTCTAAGGGGTCGGGAGAAGCGAGGTTAACGGGCTGGTTAGATCATCATTTCTCCGTCCGTGCTTTTCGCTTTTCATCCTCATAATTCCAGTTCTCGCTACACATTTACCTGTTGTTTTTAGTCCGGTTTTGTTACCCTATTTTTAAATCCTTTTTCGCAGCAGCCCTGTATTTCCGAATAATCACAATGTTCGCGAGCACGAAACTTCTTCTGTTACATTCGAAGTTGATGTAAAAAGTGAGAGAATGAGAGAGCTCAGGAAGTGGGGATGAAGGGGGGGGGGTGTAAAAAATAAATAAACCGCAGAAAGTCTGCGATTCATCTGCTCGTGTTAATTCATTATTTTCAAGTGTGAAGTTACTGTTTTCTTTGCTAATGGTGTCGCGTTTAGCTTACTTTTATTTATCCGCGATGTCACATCCGTGCGTCGATCAATCTTCCATGAATTTAAAATATCGCGAATGAAGTTCTTCGTGATTAAAACGCCAAATAAAATGAGTTAATATATTTAAGGTTGTTACTTCATAACGGTTGAATTGAATTAATGCAGGTTATTATTCCGCATTGATCGCGTTACATTATTTATAACGCCAACTACACCAAATATGACAATTATCGTTTCAAATATGTATACTCATTTGGCGATTTAAATTTGGAGAGCATAATTGTAAATAGGTAATAGCAGTCCTGAATATTTTCATATTTTATTTGACAGGTAATATGTTCGTTATTTTAAAACAAAAAAATGTATATTCGAGGAATTTTTCAAACAGTTAATTTAAAATAATTCATTACAATATTTTCTACATAATCAATGAACAATGATGTTATTACGTATTTGAACAAACCAATTTTCTATAACCAGGATGTAGTTTTGGTGACATTTTAAATATAAGCTAATGACGTTCCATAAAAGTAAATTTGTCATTCGTACAACTGCAATTTTCCACATTTATTTGAATGGAACAATTTTTCAGATCCCTTTAACACAGTTCATTTATTAAGTCAGAAGTTTGGAATATCCTATCGAAAGAAGATGGTAACTTTTTTAAAAAAATAATACAGTTCTTAAAATAAATTACAGTTTATTTGTCACCGCCATTTTCCACATATAATTTACATTACAAACGCATAATGCATTATAAATTAATGAATCGGTACAGAGACGTTTCGTTCCATATTGTGAATGGAATCGTTAGCCTGACAGCGGCAAACTGTTTTCCGTGTTTGCAACAAGGCGCCAGGATATTCATATTCAAGATGGGAATAACGACGTCGCAGGAGCTCGTATTCTTCTTAGCTGCGGGCGTATAAATGTTTGAAACATTTGTCGGGCGAGTGAAATCGCAGCAACGACATTAGCGTGCGTAAACAAAATCCCGGATAATTTTTCACAGAAAGTTTATGGCGATTTTATGCGTGGTACGGTCACACGAACAATTAGAGACGAAGTAACAGAGACTTGCGAGTACGCGCGGCGGTACTACGTCTCCACCGGTCGGTGAAAAAATTATGCTTATGCATATACACTGCCGGGGTTTTATGGTAATATTGTGGTCCGTGCTAAAATCGTCTATGCACATACATAGGCGTACCGTGTTTTAACTCCCTCGCTTCGCTGTGCGCATTTTACCCTCGTACAATTCGTATATATTATCGGGCATCTCTTAATTTCGTTTCTGCTCTCTTACATGTGCCAACATCCGGTCAACGTTGCTTTCTGCTTTATATAATTAAGAAAAACGTGCATAATTCATGCGCGCCCCCCGTACATGAATAATGGTTTGGTACATACCCGAGACCTTTCGCAAATAATCATTTAAGAACGACCCGGACCAACTTGATGCAAACAATAACGCGATAAATTATTTATAAATGCTTCCTGGCCTTTTAAGACTAATAGTCTTTAAATTTCGACATTTTTCCCCCCGACTCGTTCATAATGTCTTCTTTCGCCAGAAGCTGCCGCCTATATTTTTCAACAGCATGCAGGGGCAAGGTATATCCTTTCGAGCAATTACGTAAGTGCATATAAATTAGATGTAAAAATATGTATTGGGTCGTATATATTGCAACCAAGTGTGAAAATTAACGTACATTTACCGAATTCCGCGCAGTCGCACGGACGCGGGCTATTTTGTTATTGAATTATTTTCAACGAATTTCTCATTAGCAACAATTTAAATCGCTTTAAAAGTATTTATGCAACCAACGCATCACTGGCGTTCATTCATTCGCTAAGTCTAATATCCATTCCGTGCAATTAAGTCAAGAGTTGGGATATTAATATTCGCGGATGCACGTACAAAGCAGAATAATAATTCAGCGGCAGTCGCGTAGCAGTTGAGTGACGCCTCGGCTTATGGGTTCAGCGGGCCCCAAAGTCAACGATGCGATCGGACTATGCGATCTTGGTGCGAAAGGAGTTTCGCTAGGCAAACGTGAATTTCATTAGTTCGTATCTATTAGTATTCTTGACAGCTTGATTAATATGACACCCTGGTTCCTCACTAACTATGTATCGTTTGCCTTGGCTAGCAAATCGTATCGTCGCGATCGTGCCATTGACTTCAATCGAATTCATTAATCAAAATAAAGCATAGAATGCAAGTAATGAATTTATAGTCGTTATGCATCTAAGAAAACTAATTTGCATTCAAAGCTTGCTCGATGCAACTATTTTCTCTTAATCGTATATTATAGAGACATTTTTCAACGATAATTGGAATTATTTCCACAGTTTGCGTCACAGTTACCACGTTGAACAATTTTAACAACGTAATGTTTTACTTTTTACTGACGTTGATGAACAAGGTGAATTGATTTGAAATTAAACGAATTGAATTATAGGGCAACTATGATAGTATTCTTATGTTAAGAAAATATTTAATGAAAAAAACAATTTTAAAATTTATGTATGGAAGAAACGTGTGGGTTTGTTATAGAAATATAGAATAATACTCGTAATAGATATAAACATGAATGTAGAATTTATCATAATACATGTTAACGCGTACGGTTAAAATACAATTTGTTATAAAATATTTATTATGTAATTAAAAGATTGACTGCTTTAGGACTTTCGAAAATCATTTAGATAGTTTCTTGTTCCTATGACAAAATCATCAAAATGCCAAACAACTGTTTCAATGCAAATACTTGAATAAGCTTTACTAACGCAATTCGTAAAATAAATATTATAGATGGAAGTTTCAGTTATATATATGTTATATAAAATATCTGTAACATCAGCACACGTACATTCTGTTAAAAGCGCTGAATACTGAAATCAGGAGATAGCTGCATTGTTAAATAAAGATAATATTAGATACGTCATTTTGTCTGTATATGTAATTTTATCTAATTTTCAATCTCTATATTACCATATAGTGCAGAATATTAACAGTACGATTTACATAATCCTTAAAAAAATTCTCCACGTACTTTAGAGCTTAGATCATTTAAATAGTTTATTTAATAGAATAAAATATATGATAAATGAGAGGATATTCGTGGGTGCTTGAGGTAACCTACTTTTTAAATAGAAAGTGTAAGAAAAATGTAAATAACTCGACGACCATGGAATATATGAAATAATTTGTTAAATATATGAATTTGTAATAGAGATAGTAGCATGCATATATTTGCGAATAAGAAACATTTAGTAAGAAAGGCCCAAATATGCCACGCTTTGTTTTAGAAAGTATTATACGTATTACAGTTCACTTGACCATTTTGCCTTCTTTTGTACTTTCGTCCCGATAGCCTATTGAGCTGCACGTGGAGACACATAGAGCATTGCTCAGCGGGAAAACTTACCAACTTTGGAACCAAGAGGAAATCATAATTTTCAGCTGTCAAAACTTGTTTGTTGGCTCGGGTGCACGAAATATTGTTCGAACGCACAAGTAATGGCTTTGCGTAAAATGCGCCACTTTTTGAATTCTCTTGCATAGTATAAACTATTCCATTAATAAATGTAATTTTAATAAAATTTAATGAAAAAATGTGCACTGTCGTCAGAATAAAGTGTTACGTTATTATAAATCCATTCGAATTAGTTTAAAGTGCTATTAACTTGACAATTTTTGTATATGTATATATTATATAAATATATCTATGATGCCAAATTATTGCAATGTAATTTATTTGTATTGCCTCGAGATAATTGAAATCATTTTAAAATTATAGTTATATTATTTTTTTCAAATGACAAGATGATATTAGGTTAAAAATAAAGTCTAAAATTAGATATTATAGAATTATATATGTTTACCGATAAATTTTTTAGGTATAATTCCTTTATCAAATTTTATAAAAATTAAGCAAAACCATAAATAAATAAATATTTATTTATTATTTAGTTATTTATGATGTGGTTATGTATTTATACTGTAATTTTATTTATTTTCAATTTATTTAGCATATTTCGTTTATTTTATTACTGTAAATTGAGTAATATTTCAATCAAATATATACAATCATTTTACGTTTCAAATTAAATGTTACGTAAATACTCATCTGAAATACCGGAATACTAGCTATTTACTGTAAATAATGCAATACCTCGTGCTCCTATATATACCGTGTTCTTTTTACAATAGTGTAATTAATGTAAATGTGTATATATCTTGTACATTGTTATTTATACAAGTAATACACATTTTACATTCTTACATTTTTTTATTGTAGTCGAGTAATAATAACTTGTAGGAACCTAGAAATTGATTTGTTATTAATTGACTTCGGGTCAGCTATTTTTTTAGTGGATTGTTAAATTGGCTTTCATATAAATAAAACAATTTATTGAGAATTTGAACAATTGTGTATTATGCATTACAATCATTCCCACAACTTACATTTATTATGTAAATAATTTATGTTGCGTGAAATGTAAAAATATATCTACTATATTCGAATAGAATTTGAGACAATTTAAGGAGGTTGTAAAAAAAAGGAGGAGTTAAAAATGTATAGAAATAAAATACGTCATTATATGACGTCGATGTGGCAAAATTGCAAATTAAAAAAAAATTCGTTATTCGATTTATATACTGAATAAAATTATAATTTAAAATATCCTTTATATTATGTTTTAAATATTAAAACAGTTTAAAAATTAAAAATTAATTTTGATGTTAACTTAACTTTGAATCATTTTCAAGCTTAGTTTTAATTTTTAAACTTAACTAAATAAATGAAATTATTATTTCATTTTATTTTGATGAACAATAATATTGTAGTACAATAATATAATAGTATAATATATTTCTGAGCAGAAAGAAATAATTTTTATTTTTATTTATTTATTTATTTGATAAGATTTAACGGGAATTTCCCTCAAAAATACAATAGTAATAAAATCATTATTTTAAACAGTGTAATTAACATATGGGAAGTAACAAGCATTTTTTAATAGATGTCGTTTATAACGTCAAATGCCAACAGGATTATAAATATAATTATATTCGCACTATGAAAAGAAATTTAATAATGAGAATAAAAGACATAAAAGAAATATAAATGTACACCCTGAGAATTACAATTGCATAACTAAGTTTTAAAAACAAGACATAATATAGTTTACGACAACATGAAAATAAAAAAATATAGAAAAAAAAAGAATAAGTATTTCTAAATTTTACGTATAAAATCATTTTAAATATTAAATATCGTTAATATATGATTCATTATTTATAAATTAATTAAAGGTCACTTTTATATGCATTAGTAATATACAAACCTTATAGTTGAAGGAAATAAACAATAACCATTTAAGAAAATATGAAATATTAAAAAGCAATTGATATTAAACGTGGGTAATACAATAAATATTTAAATTACGAATAATTTGATGATTTGATGATAAAAATATAAAATTTATATGTGATGCATATATTATTAAATTAAAAAAATATCTGTGAATGCATAATTAAAAATAACGATTTTACTTAGAAACGATAACAGAGAGGGTGGTTAATTAAAAAAAGCGAGATAGAATAATTGTAAGTTTATAATATATGGTAGTAAAATGATAAGGTTTAATTTGCTTTCTTGTGCAAAAATTTAATTAACGCACAGAGTAACATAATTTAAATTCTTTTCAACATTCGGTAAAAATAAATTAATAGAATGTAAATATTTTATTAAAAATTCTATCTGTTATATATATTAACATTCTTCTAATTACTTTGAAATAATATTAATTTAAAAATTCCGCGTAAATTATAAGACATTATATTATTACCTCATAAGCAAGCATTATTAATTTATGAGCGAATACATAGATTAAACATAAATCCGCGATAAAGTTGCATTAAATTAATATTTTTCATTCAAAAAATAATTCCAGAGTTAGTTATTAAAAATGTTAATCAAATATCCACATAAAAATATCATACTAAAGTGAAAACGTTACAATCCTGATCCCGGACCAATCTGTTTGCAAACAACATCAAATTTTCTGCATTAATTCATATCAGATTCGAAGTCGGCACAAAAAAGATTTTGCAATATTTCTTTCACTCGTGAAATCGTAAATATGTACTACAATTTAAATAAAGGATTGATATTATTCGAAAGATTTGAATGGCAAGGGAGAAGAGAGCTGCGCACGCAAAAATGCTTCTGCTCTTATTCATGAAGTGTCCCCATTTCGAGGACCAAAATGATAGACTCGATTCAATCGATGGGTAAGTGATTTTCTGCCATCATAGAGACGCGAGTCATCTCGACGGATTCATGCAAAAGGAACGCGAGGGTGAAATAGAAGAAGGGACCTTCAGTCTCGCTTTGAATGGACGATGTCGAAACGCGACGGTTGCGCACGGGAGAAGGAATGATATAGAATTTACAAGCCCGTTATTACGAGATGAGCTGCAAAGTGACGGCAACCTCCCTTTCGGGCCCCGCCTGGCTGCGTTTGCCGTTCGTCCCTAGCTTTTAATTATTCTCTACCGAGATTTAATATCGTTGTCCCGCAACGAACATTCTCACACGTGTTCCGTGGAGTACATCTTCCTCCCTCCCGCCGGAGATGTCACATACTTCGAAATACCAGGTTATTAAATTTTCATGAACCGTAGGTGGCCTTAAATATGGATTTTCATCATTTGCACAAGTTTGTTTAAGCACCTAACAATTCGTATAATAAAGAAAATGAAGTATACTCCAAGTTTAAGTTTGACTGATAATAGTACCTGTTCAATTTGAATCGTTATTATACCTTAAAGAAAAACAATAAAACTGGTTCGAAATTATCATTACGAATAATCAGATTTATATTCTGTTTCAAAACAGGAAAGTTCATTCCTTTATTCGTGTTTGTCTTAGAAAATACTGACAGGTTTGTGATTTATTTATAAGTCAATTTTGAGAGAATGATGTTTCTTATTACGTGCGTTACTTTATTTTAATAGAAAATTATTATTCAGATTTAAAATAATTACACGTTGAAGCTTTGTAGAATATTATTTACAGTAAGAGTAGAACTTATCCTGGTCTCTACTACTTTAATTTTAATTACTTCACTAATTTTGCATAGGTGTATACATTTTAATTGTGAACAACAATACAGTCATAAATCAATCGAATAATTATTCTAAAACGCCTTTATAATGTTTTAATTTATAATAAATGCATAAAACATAAAAGTAAATTATAGTTATTAAATAAACACCTACTCGTATTAAAAGAACAAATCGATTAATAAAACTAATTCACAATGAAAGGTAACAAATTTAATATAATTGAATGAGATAGAACACAAAGTGTCACGGTATACGTAGTAATGAAAGTATATTTCTACGATTAACCATAATTCACGATTATATTAATACAAATAGAATGAAAAATGGATAAGCTTAAGAGCTGAAAATCGCTTTGGATTGCCGTCCTACCGAGGAACGAAAATAGTCGCGTCGAAAGAAATATTGGGGTAGCACGAACAGCAATGAACTTAAGCAGATTATGCTAATAAATCCCCGTATGTCCATCGTTCTCAATCTGCCATTATATCCGAATTCGCGGGCACATGCTCGCGACAAAGTATAGTTTACGGTGTGAACGTGTTTCCAGGTATCGCGTTCCTTGATTCCCCGTCAAACGAAAACGCCACGGCCATTTTGTGGTCCCGCCCATTTGCCGTTGCTCGTAGAGTTACTTACGAAAAACGGATGAAAATAAATTGAATCTGAGAACGTGAACTTTTACGAATGCACTCTATTGGTCCCACGATAATGTTCCCAAGGAAATATCGCGAACGTTCGAAATGCTCCGATAGTGTTTTTTTACGTTTAGCAAGGCGACTTTGTCGGATTTACGGGCGATAGCCTAGCCAAACGACTATGGTATTAGCTCAATGGTTTCGTTGACAATTTCTCAGTTTACCTTATTGTTTCGAGAAAAGGAGTCGTTTAAGCTTCGACTCACGCTAAATCAATTTTCATTTGATTCAGTCGTCGTAGCGATTACTTTTATGCGCTCGCGCCAACATGTAACTTATGATTACGTCACGTATAATCTTGATGCGAGTCTTCATAGCGCCGTGTTTGCACAAATAACGGAGTATTATCTTGAATCATTGACACGCGTCGTCTAGAGCTTTGAAATAGTGCGAGATTTTAGGCCACAATGGCTGTGTATAGCGCCGTAGTCTGCACTCACACTGAATTGTGTCATGTGCACCAGTCATTCAATAATACCTTGTCATCGATTAACTGTCAGTATCAAGAGAAAATTACGGAGCCTTAATCAAGTAATCCTCTAATTTTTGCTTTAAATGATAAATAATCCGTTTTCCCGACGAAGAGAGCCAAAATTTATTTCAATGTGTTACAGACATCTCATTCAACGGGTTTTATTTCATAATCTAATTATATAAATCGTGCCATTTTATCTTGTCTTTTTTTATTGGTACAGGAACAATAAAATTGTTCGGGTTCGAAGTTCACATCAAATGCAATTTATCCGTAAAAATTAGTTTTCATTTAAGTGTTTAACAGTAACGATCCACTCAACGCGAAAAGAGCGTAAAAGTTTCGAACATTACGAATCGTTCGTTCCTTACGACCATTCGAAATGGAATTTAAATTCATTGAAATTCATATCTGGTATAAATACGGCGTAACGCGGGTTTAACAATAAAGTAGTCGTCGCACTCGATGGCATTTTGTTACACTCCGATGTAACAAAAAAGTAAGCGTGTTGCAAAGCGTAAGAAAAACCGAGCAAATTTCATAGCGGACGCATTTTCTTTCTAAAGATCTCTCGCGCGGCGCATCCTGCTCGCCATGGGTCTCCTTTATTTTCATTTTTGTTGTCTCCCTGCGCGCTGTTTCTCTCTATATTTATCTAATAGCACCCCTGTACACCTCCCACCGCGCCTCTGCACAGCTAGTTGCGCGTACTTTGCACCTCCATTATACGGCCAGTTTCCTCCTTGTTCTGGCATGTCCTCAAAATAATTAAAAGTTCATTAAGTTAAGATTGATAGCGCAGTTTAGATTCCCTTTTAGTTCCAATGGTTGCTACAAGATTTTTATGTAAATTATAGCGTAATTACTTATAATAATAGAATACTTTTTTGTGTTGTAATTTAGTTTTTCTTTTATTCAAGAAAATTTTGTTTAATTAGAATCCGTAATAAAAATAAAACGCCTCAAAAATTATACGAATCATCACTAATTATATTTAACATTGAAACTTATTTGTATTTTAATTATTACATTTTAATTTCTAAAACTTTTAACAATAATAAAAATTATTAACAAAGTCTTACTTATAATAAATATAAAAGTTACGAGTAGAATAATATAACATGAAATAATCGCAGCAAACAACTCTAAGTTAAGCAATCGACAGTTCGAACGCTTCATTGCGGTGGAAATTTATGCGAACCAATATTTCGTTGTCATTTTTCCAAGATAAAAGAGAGTTCATTGTAAAAGTTCAGTATGATTGAAGAACATGCAGATGAGTCTAATTAATTACCGTTCAAAATCTGGGTTAATTTCCTGAAAACAATCACAAAAATGTTCTGCGAGAGTATTGGAATAGCAGACATCAGTGAGTCAGATTTCATGAATTGCAAAACACGAAATTTCCATTATTTAATTCTAATAGTAAAAGCACGCGATTAATGAATGTAAGCATAAATTATTACGATAAATATCAAAACGCAAGGCAAACTATTTAAAAGTGACAATCTGGTGTTGTTGGGAAAATAAGACATAGTCATTAAACAGATCTGTGTTATTTTATTTTGTCGTGATTGTGTGCCACAATATTTTCGCGCCGCGTATATACATATATATATACCTGTGCACACAAGTGCGTATGTCGTGAATTATTAGTTGAATTAAAAGCGACGACTACCATTACCGAACGCGGTTCACCTACACACGAATGCAGGTATGTTTTCGTACGAATGTCGGATGTGAAACATAGCCAGGAATTTTTGGGCTTTCGTCGTTTATTTTTTGTTTGATTTTTTATCCAACTCAATCCTGAAGCACGAACAACGAGAGCCGTATTGTATTTACACGTGTTGTATTTGAGAACAGATGAAGCAGTGCCTGTGCAATTTCGATCATGTTGTATTATATCTACATTATTTTGTGATAAACGAATCACAACCATATAGCGTCATATTATTGTAATTTCGAAACTAAGAAAGCTCTTGTTAACATTGAAACAATTTCTTGTTTCTTATACGACATAGTTTTTATAATTATTGTAACATTAAAATATCTACTTTTAAAATGAAATTATATTGTATCCATTCAGACATGAAAGTAAATATAAAATCGACTGTAATATAAAATGATTTTATGGAAATATATTGGTGATTTATTCATTTATAACACAAAGTAAAATACATTAACTAAACTTTACTGAAACTAAAATAATAAATATTTAATAATAAATTTATGTTAAATTTGTAAATTGACTTTAATATATGCTTTTATTGAAGCAAGAGGCTATGTAAGCATATGCTGCAATATATATGTATACATAAGTATATATATATATAATGTTAAGAAGGAAAAGAAGTACAAATGCTACGGGGACAGCTGTTATAATGATAAATCATCCGTGATTTGCCTCGGAGAATCTTTTCAGGTTCTTGTTAGCTAGACGTTGCCTTTTTCAGGCCTTGGGAGGTGGGAGATTTTGCCGAGTTCGACTCTCAAAAAGCTCCGGATACGCTCCCTTTCTTCGTAACAAAAGATTACAAGATTCAGGTGACGGCCACGTAATCCTACTTGACTAACATGAGCTAAGAGACGTCTAGCAAAGTCTAGTTTCTAAGGAAAAATAAATCGCATGTATTTCATCTTCCGTATTTTATTATTTTAATTAATTTTTAACGAATAATATTGACATTCAATTTACATAACGATACGTCTTTTATTTTTAATTTTCGAATAAAATTATCTGGATCATATAAATTAATTTGAATTATTTTTTAAATTAATCAAAAATATATTTTTATTTTGGATATGATTTTAACTACTACGTAGAATATTATGGAACAATTTTATTTTAATTCATTTTTTACGACTTAAATTCATAAAAAAATTATTTTATTTTGTATTTAATTATTGTTTGAATAAATTAATATATATATATTCGGTTATTATATTATGAGCTTAATATATATATACATGTATTAGAAATATTAAAATTATTTTATGATTTCAATAAATAATTCATTATAATTTCTTAGTTTAAAAGTGTAAAAATGCATTTAAAATTAATATAATTTCTTTATTGTAGTAAAAGGAAAATAGCTCATTTCCTACGAGTGGCATTTAACTGATAGAAGGAATTCCATTTCCAAGCACCAATGATTAAAATTTCCTCCCTCTTGTGGATAAAGAGAATGTGCAATTCAGGGAAACGTGACC
>JABFQC010001257.1:0-20225 GCA_022817085.1 Psilanteris sp. ZL-2020 | reverse complement strand
ATACTATTTTATTCAATTGTATTTTATTTTATGGTATTACATTATCAAATATTATATTTATTAAATATTTATTATAGTATTATATTTTTGCATGTTTATAACCAATAGTTTTGCGTATAATGGTAGATATGAACTGAAAATCGTTGTTTAAAATTTTAAACTAAATTAATAATGTTCTGTTTATATTTTATTATCAAACAGTTGACACTGAAATGGTTACAAAACAATTTTCTTATATATATATATATATGACAATAAAAACTCTTTGTTTTGACAGGTATACACTTGACAAGTAAGATTTTGTACTTATTACAAGTGAATTTTTCTCAGTGCACGTTTCCTAAAGCCTACACTGTAAAAAGAAGTGTTCCTTAGAGAACGTTTTTGAAGCATTTTGGAACACTTGTAAGCGTTATTTTTTAAAAACCTTTAAAACGTTTTATTTGGATGTATACAAACATTAGTATTAAAGAACATTTTATAAATGTTCTAATAAATGGGAACGTTTAAAAACATTTTCAAAACACTTGTTTTTACAGTGTACTCGCCGGTAATGCAACCCCGAATTTGACGCCTCATATTGTCTAATATTTAGACTCGTAAATAAACAAACTCCCGTGGACCGTCTTATCAATTCCAAAGCCGTCCTCGAACTCGGTCGTCGGAAGCCCTCCTCATCCGCGTGTCCGTTCCTTATTGCCACCACGACGCATCATAATGGAACTTGTCCCGCCGCGGGCGGACGCGCGGATGGAGACACGTCTGTCACGTGACACACCTCGGAGACTTTTTCTCAATTCCTCGACGACACGGTTCTTAAGACGGAGCTGCCGCGCGGAGGGGTAAGAAATATAGAGTGGAGTGGTCCGCGCCGAGTGGATTTGTCTCGAGACGAGCCTCTCAGACAACGTCGGGCCTTCTGCCTTGGAACGCACCAGCTGCCACTTGGACACGCGCCACCGAAGCCCCACCGCGGCCGTTTCACTCCCGCTCGCCGACGTCTTGTTCCTTTCTTTGGTTTCTTCCCTTGCGATACGTCCGCCGATGGGTATCTCTTACCTGAGTTGGCTCGCGCGCGCGCGCGCGCGCGTCACTCCGTCAAGGGTTTCGCCGAGAGGACCCAATCAATCATCGGCTAAATACGACACCACTTTTCCTCGCGGTCAAGTTTTTTGTTTTCGCATTGCAATCTGTCGTCGCTTCGTCCTCGGCGTGGGGTGTCCGCTTGCGTGCTGACACGCGTGGCTCATATCGCTTGGATGGCCGCATTTTGCGCGGTGTCAATGACGAAGCGGGGTGTCTTTGCGACACGTCGGCGTAAAGCCGTGGCTTCGGAGGGTGCTCCAGGGCGTGCGGTGGGATTAGAAGGCAATTCCGGCTGACAAATTTGGTTCGTCAGAAGGCGCCTTTCTGCCGGATACATATATATATTTCTCGAATGCTGGCGATTAACTGGCAGTATATATAACGGGATATAAGGGTCTTAGATGTTGAGAGATCGGAGTCGCAAAATTAGACGGTCGAGTCTTATTGTGAGATAGGTCGGAATGAATAATACATTTTGCGAATGGAAACATATTTAACATTTTACACTGAAAAAAATAATCTTACATATTTGACCAAACGAGATAATAAAAGTAAGAAAAATAGGCAAAAATGTAAATAATATGATAAATTATGGTTAGAAAATTCTAAAAATATGTCAAATATTACCAAATAATTAGTAAATGCCATGATATCGTCTAATGTTTATTTACATTTTTGCTCACTTTTCCTCTTTTTATTATTTAGTTTGGTGAAATTTGCATATTATTTTTTTCAGTGTATTATATAATATATATAAAAAGTGGCCTATACTTGCAAATATTATAAAAATTACTATATCATATACTAAAATTTTCTAAATTGAATATAATATTGTACGCATTCAAAAGTTGAATGCATTATATAGTAATTTTTAGAGTATTTTCAAGTATATCCTACTTTTGATATGTTATATTAGTACATAATTGGATATATGTTTTCTTCGTGTGATATGAATAATGATAAGGATTTATTATTTACGTTAATATATTGATATCGTAGGCTTTTGAACAATTTCGTTCTCGATTCACGCGCGGTGCGGTTTTTGAATTGGTTTTTACGGTCTAAGATTAAAAACAGACGCGATTGGTACGCGCGCGTATCAACCGGTACGCGTCTCTCCGATCTCGTTGAATATTCAAATCGTTCGCGGTGACTTTTTTACGTTCGATTATAAATAACAACAATTTGAATATTCAAACGCACACGCGGCGCGGAAAAAGCCCCGCCCGACAAAGCGGCTGCTAATTTCGTCGATTGAATCAACAAGCGCGCCGGCTCGGCGGCAAAAAGTGGGACAGAAGCGACCGACGAGATTCGCTTTGAAATCAAAACAAACGAACACGCTCGTCGTCGGGATTGTCCCTGGTCGGGTTTTCTCTTTTATCCAAATTCGTGGCCTCGTGAACGGCGCGGCCGTTGCGACACACGAGGCGCCGTCGCGTTAACCGCGGGCAAACGCGCGAGCGCGAATTTTTCGAAGATAACAAAAGGTCGTGCGACTGGTTACGCGGTGCACCGAATGCAAATCGCGCGCGAGATACGCTTATGGAATATACGCTTTAAAATTTTGTATTCGAGCGGAATAAATGTCCGCTTGTGTTAAGGCAGAGATTTAAATGTTTGCCTTGTAATTTATCGCGCAATCTAATTATCGTGACTCGCGTGCTGCCGGCGGAATTCGTGATATAATATCGTATGCATATATATATAGATATATATGCAAACGGAGAACGAAAGCTGCATTTTTTCTGCGACGAATTTCGAAGTGAATTCGTTTAGGTAACGCTGTGTCAACGCCGCTAATCTTGATTCAATATTGAAAAAGTCATTCTGATTTGAAATATCAAGGAGCGTATTGTGTGACAGTTCATTTTGAAATGAATATGGCATTATGCATGCGCTATTCCTGGTATATGTATGTACAACGCGCAGAACGACTTTTGAATAATTATTAAAATCAGAACAAAATTCACCGGACTGATAAAGCAATCACGACGCATCGCGATACGGTCAAAATAAATACCTAATAAACAAGTTGTATGAATGATAAAGCAGTCTGGTAAAAATTATACAAATTTTATTACTAAAACGTTTATCGCGATTCAGACAAATTTGAATGGTGTAAAGCATTGCACAAATTATTGCAAGTTTTCGCACATCTTATATATATATATATATATATACTCGCGCACATTTTATGTATATACCCTTTCGCATCGCCTCTAAACTTTGCTTATTTTCATTCCGCAAGAACTTCCATCCCGAAAATTGCGCGTTTCGCATCCTGAATATTCATCCATACCCAGACCCTCCTAATTACACCTACATAACCCCGCGCATCTGCATTTTGCTCCGAAAACTGGTCTCCCCGAACCTTTTCATTTAACTTCCTCATCTCACCAATTTTCGTCCAAAGATTTGCTATTCGGGTTTGACCACGCAAGTTCCGGCCTTCGTCCGACCGTGAAACTCGCCAAAAAGACCGCCTAAAGGCCGACCCCGCGTCACCGCTTCCCAAATTTACAACGCGACCTCTCTAGCCCCGACTCGGTCCGCAGAATGTCGGGACACTAATTGTCGGTCGCGAGACGTCACAAATGGCATTTATCCCGCGACGTCGTGTCGTCCCGACTTCGCCGAGGAAAGAGCAACAAGAAATCATTTTTTCCCCATACCTTGCGTCTCTTTCTTGCGTTGTTTACGGTGCGCGGGTGCGCGTCTTCGGTTCAAGAGCCTCGCTTTTGACGCCGGGTGGCGCGTATCCCGCGCGCGAATTAATTAGATGAATGATTAAAGCGTGCGCGCAGCTATTGTGGATCGCGGCTAATTACCATCGAGCAATTAACAACCGTTGATCGTTATTAACTGCGAGTATCGGCCTGGCTGAAATAATTCCCGGTCGTCTGCATGCCGGCGCGGCAGGTTTATGAAAATTACATATCCTTTAATGCGGTAATTACCAGCATGCGAGGTGTATTTGGCACGAGTCATGTGTGAACGCGCATCGATTGTGCGGTGTGTGCGAGTGTGCGCGCGTGTGTGGAGTCATCGCGAAACGCACGTTTGACTGGGTTCGCATCAACCTTTTACTTTTCTCAACAATGCACCGACTCGGCGCTGAATGATGTCAAACGACTACGGGATCGCGTCAAATCCAGCGGATTCGACTGTAAAAGCGACACAATGGGCGAACGCTGAGACAGGAAGTGCAAGAGGAAGTCGGGAATTGAGACATTCTATACAGTTGAATGATCCATGATTGGACCAGATTAATTTTACGAGAAATCGTTTGCTTTTTAGGTAGCGTCGTATTTTAGGATAATCGTGTTTTAATAAGATGCAAATGTGTCTTCTCTTCAGTCAATTGCGTGTTTGACAGTTTGTTCATTGAGTTATTCGCGCTGCAGCCGTTTGGACTTTGAAGACTGAAAGTATTTCGTTTGAAGACATAATTATATATGCCTATCGTATTTTAATTCTTACATACATGTTATTTTAACACTTGAATTCAAATGACAACGCAGTCTTAAAGTAAGACACTTTCATGATGAATGCGCTCTATGTTCGAAGGCTGATAAGTTGATAAGGTTTATATTCCAAGGTTGATAAGTTACATCGTGCAAGGAACCACCGGCAAAAAATCAATTTTTCACTACATCCCTCACCCGGTAAATGTGATTATGATGGATGTTTATTATACGACTGAATATACACATATATATCTATATATTTACACGCGAGTGAAACTGTTACTTTGACGATAGAGTAGTTCGAAAGCTACTTATTTGGACGCCTGGAAACATGATCAATTTAACATCTATTACGCTGCAAATTTGCATAATTTATATAAATCTCACGCCGCGCCGTGCAATTTTGCCAGCGTCGTCTGCGCTTTGCCCCGCATACCCTCAATGGCTGTTAATAAATTATATATATTTCACCGTACAGATTGCCAAAGCGCGATACCGTGCGGACTTTTCTGAAAATCCGATCGTTCGGGTCAAGTTCGGGAACGCGCGCCTTTGTTCGACGCGACCGGAAAAACCAGGTGGGAGTCATCCGACGCGAACAAACAAATAGGATACGCCTGATTGCAGTGATTTCATTGCACAAGAAATAGGACGCGAACGATTTGTATGAAGTTATGTAAATGGCACGCGCGTCGAGCGAACAACAGTAACGAGGAAACTCTCTTTCCGCCGCAATGATCTTTCCCGCTATGTGTACGTGTGTGTGTGTTTTTTTTATTTTTCCTCCCATTTTTTCCATTGACTAATACGCGGGTTTTCGCGTTACAGTGAACTTTTTCTTTGGCTTTGTTTCGCCACGTCATTCCAGATCCTTTTTCCCCTTTGTGCGCGCACTTTCTTGTTTAACGCAAAGCATCAAGCATTAATTACTTGCAGTTTAATTTATTTTGTTCCGACGTGCAGCATTATAAATATGAAAAAAAAGTAGTCCAATATATTCCATAAACCATTCAGAATGCCACGCGTTTTCATCATCTTAAAAGCAGTCAACGGCTCTAACGGAATCGTATAATTCGCATCGCTCGTTTCCATTTGGTCCGACGTAAAGAGACACGAGACTCCGCGTCTAACAAAACGGATGCATGATCCTTTTTTTTTCGGTTTTTGTTATCCTTGTTTCAACGCATCGCCGAGGCATCCATCATCGTGCTCGATTTTGCATTGCGCGATTTTAACTCCGCAGACCATCTTTTTTCCTCGAATTCTCGTTCCGTTTTTTCGACGCGAATAAATCGCCGACCAATTTAAAACGGTCGTCCTGAATTCGCGATGCATCCGAAAAAAAAATTTTTAACCTAAAATGCAGCCCACGTGTGAATAAAGTAAACAAAGCTTGCGCGGATGAGAACGCGAACGGTCGCGATCGCGTTAGCCAAAGGAGAATAAACTGCGAGCAAAAAACGAAGCGAAAGAATAAGGACTCCCCGTAGCGCGAACTTTTCGTCTGGTTCGGGCTTTTGGAGGTGTTTCTCCGAGCGGCAAAATTCGTGCGCGGATAACGGCTCTTAATTATTCGTTGAAGCGAAGTTGTAATGCAATGTTGAAAACTGGATGAAAAATATTAATTAAACGTTGATTAAAGCGCGCGAAAGTTCGGTCGAACGTTCGGTGAATGGCGAACGCCGTAAACAATGTTGTTCATTTAATTTTGCAGCGACGGGCTTTTCACGGGGACGTGGCTTTGCGCTGAATGAACGACGGAGTCGGGACACCGAGGCTTTTCCCGGGGTGTTTCGGAGTGCCAAGTTTGCGAGAGAAAATGCCTGCGAGCGACATCGCGCGGTTGACGCGCGAAGTAATATGTGGGACGATGGTATTCTGCTCGCACACGTGTTTGTAATATATGTTATATATATGTGACTATGTATAGGTATATGAATGTATATGTGACATTTTTTATCCAAAAATTACAATCCCGCGTTTAACGGGATTATTTTATTTACTGAATTTGTTTATTAATTATTGTCAGGTATATATTTTATAGGCCCCGAAGGAACCGTTAAATGAATAAAGTGTAAACAATCCTTTTATTTAGTAAATTGTCAACTAAATTAAAGGTTTTGAAGTGATTGATATATAAACGTAAATACACGTGTGCATATATAAATATATTGCTTTAAATTTAATTTTTAAATGGCACTTTTTTCTCTTTTTTCATTTGATACATTATTCTACTATTTTACTTTCTACTTCACTTCCTTCTTGAACCACACCGAATTGGTTACAATAAATTTGTAGATTGTTGGCCGTACAAGTTTTCGATCTATACAACAACTTAACTGGAAGTAACGCCGGAGTCTCGTATATCCTTTTATGTAAACACGTATCTTTATTATGTCCCTGACATAAAACGTCGCTGTATTTTCATTGAATTGTTATAATGATTTCGAATTATAATAACGCATTTTATATAACGCAATCATCATAGTCGTCATTTTTCAATATTTCCTTTTATATGTTAAATAATGTTGATGTCAAATATAAAACTATTTTTTAAAGAGAACAATGAATTTAAACCTATAAATGTACGAATGAATAAAATATAATTATTATTATCGTTAATCATCATAGACAACGATTAAACATTTTTAAAACATAATTTCTGTTTTGTATGCGCAAATAAATACTCGCATTATCGTACTGGAATATAAAATATTACACAGTGCAATTCTATATATATTAATGTACGTTTATATTGAAAATTTATATTGAAAAAATATTGCAAAATGAAAATCAAATACAATTCATATACATATATTGACAGTTTAAATTAAAAATGAATAAATAAATAGAAACTGTTATACCACGAAACAAAAAGTTATCACTAATGTGCATAAACGATATAACGAAGAATCCATTATATATAATAATTTACATCCAATTTGTACCAATAAATAAAATAAAACGAAGAGAAGCAATGACCGAAATGTCCTAAAGTGATTCTCATTTGTATTCATCAGTCTGTCTGGAATAAAAGAGCACACCGTTGGTCTTCGACTCGAATATTTTATCAAATTGTCGAACACGTTAATCCAACCCGATCAACGTTACACTCGAAATACATCGCGCGATGCACAAACTCGCGACCTGGTTTTTTCATTCGGCAATTTCGCGGCGCGTCTTAAAATCAATCGGAAAATTGCAGTCGGACGCGAAACCAAACACGCGGATGAACGACCGGTACGAATAACGCGCTCGCGCACAAAAATCGTATCGGATGTGCGATAGTTTTCAGCCGGAAGTTGCGTTCGTGGCGCAGCAAGCCGACAACGTGCTTTGCGTGCGCGCTCGGTGCTTAAAATTCTAATGGAATTAGTACACTTCGCGGAGGTTTATTATGTGCAGAAGCGAAGCTGTCATTACGTAACCGCGTCCGGAAAATGCGCGCGAGTGCGCGGAATACCTGAACGCGCGTTTTCGAGTCGCGAATTTCGTCCGAAAAAGTGGCGCTCGTTCGGGACGAGTGTCTCGCAGTTTTTTCGTTACACGAAGCGTTCCCCGCATTGCCGGCGAGATCCGTGCTATGACATCTGTCACCGAAGCAACGATCGGACTTTACGATCCGAACGAAATTACGCGAAAGTGTGAAATCAACTTCGTGCATTTCGCTTGGAACGGAACAAAAAGTAGAAGAATAACGAGAAGGTTTAGTTCTCGTCGTATTTTTTGCACTTTCATTTTAAATTTATTTTGTAAAAATACGCGCTTTTTATGGCGGCCGTTTCGAATCGGGAAAGGATCGTAAAGAAACGAGTGCCGCGCGAGGGAATTAATCAAAGCTATTCACGCGAAGGAGATTTTCGTTAATGCAAAATAAGGCTGGAAAAGGAAAAGCTAAACTGAAGACGACACGTCGGGATAAGATATATTCGCGTAGATGATCGGACGCCCGAATCAACGAGAATCGGCCGAGGTTGGTAACATTGAACTTCGTCTTCAGGTTTCATAGTCTCTCGTAAATTAGTTATTACAACGAAATTGTTTGTTCATTCTGCACACGGTCGATGACTGTAAAAGTTTTATGCGATTGTGGGTGGTTGGGGATCAGTTAGCCGAGTCCAAGGTTTGCTTCTCTCAGCATCTTCCTCCGTGGAGAGTAACGCAATTTTCAACTTTTATACTGCTATTCGAGACGCTCATTCATTACGGCCTCTCTTTATATACGCTTCCTACGGAATTGTTATTGACGCCTTTTTTTAATGTAATCGACGTATCATGCTTCTCGTCTTGTCCGTGATTTCTACGTCATCGTAAAAAAATATGAAATAACTTTGAAAACGCAATTTCAAATTTTCCATTATATTTTCCGGATTTTCCGTACGTTTTATCACAGATGGATTATGTTTTTTTTTTTTTAAATAAGTTATTGATTTCTAAATCATTTTCAACGCATTATTGGTCTGTTAAAATTTTATATAGATATATATATTTTTGGCGTTGAATATTCTCTGCTTTTTTACAAACCGCACTGTCATAATGACGAAGATAAACGACCCCGTGTCTTTACACCCGAATTTTCGTAAATCGAGTCTTATTGAATTGGTTTAATCAAATTTCCATCGGTCCTTTCGTTGCGTGGAAACCGTTCTCGACCCGAATTTCGGCGCGAGGAAAGTCGCCGCCAATTTAGCGCGAAATGTCCGTTCGGAATAAAATAGCATTATGTCATTTGTGTAACAGCCTCCGTGTTACGTAACTCTGAAAGGCGATGTTATGATAATGAGTATTAGAATTTTGCTTGTTTCTCGGTTGCAACGGCGCAGACCAAGAAAAGTTGCTCGAACTTCGGATCGCTTCCCGGATATCATTAAAACTGAATTACCGTCTTCCATGATTATTTCGACATAAGAAGATTACAATTTCTTTTTTGTTTTTTTCGTTTTCAAAAACGGCCGTTTAATCTTTACTCAAGCTATATATAGTATGTATCTGTTTCGACGTTCTGCTTTATTACCGTGAACACTTTTCAAATGATTGGAAATAAATGAAAAAAAATTCATACCGACATATTGAATTTCAAGTTACATTTCATACGACTGCGATGAAAATATTTATCGCCGTAAAACGTGCGAGGATTTCATTCGAATAATTATAACGAGAAAAGCGATTTCATTTTTCAGTGCAAAGTTGAGTTTTATTCTTTTCAGCTTGTTCTTTTCTAACGAGTAAAAAACGACGGAAAAAAAACAAAAGCAGGCATATATATATGAAACGCTCATAACTATATATATCCTATTATTAATGGAAATGATTCATTATGCACGTATCATTATCTTCCGTTTATATAATTTCTATATTTCATGTACTGAATTTCGTTTAGAAATACGTTCAATTTTATTACGAGAATAACGTTATAATCAAAATAATACATAATTCATACATGTATTGTAATGTATTGATTTGAATTTGCTTTCAAACAATTGAGTGTTTTTATTATATCACAATTATGTAATCGTTTTTTATTCACGAAATTATTTGCGGGGGTTCGTAGATGCGTATATATGGATACTTGTATTTGACAATTGAATGCATCATTCGAATAAGTTGAATTTAATCCATTCAAGGTGAATTATTTGATACGGATGTCAGCGATCATTCAGATAGCTCATAATCATTCAAAAATCATTGCGATTCCCTTGATTACATGTGGGATTAACCAACCGTGATTCATAGAATTTCGAATGATATTGATTGCCCGGTGTGCAATCGAAGTTTAGCGTTTCAATAATAAGAGTTCAAAACGTGCACAAAAATAAAAGACACGTTAATTTGTATTGAATCGTTTGAGATTTGTAACTTACGAGGTCATCATTTGGTTTAACAGCATATAAATCTACTATAAAATTTTATATGATCAAATATATATATAATAATGTATATAATTATTTCAATAAGCATAAATTACAAATTTAGAATACGAATCAACGTCTACAAAAATATGATCCACTTTCTCTATAGTTATAATAATCCAAGCATAAGTGAAATCAGTCGCATTATATAATTGAATTAAACTTTTATTAAATTACCCAAAGTTGATTCGAGCCAGTTTAGTTATTACACATAATTTCGTATCAGATTAAATATATCCGTTTTTTATATAAAAAAGGAGTTATGTACATAATCAAAGATTCACTAAACTCGTTTTATCAAATTTCACTTAAGTTAAATCATAAAATAAGATTAGATATTAATGCACTTGTCTTAAAGTAGTCAGATTCCCTAATTAAATAAGTTTCAATGACAAATGAACAACAATTAAGTCATCAATCTTTTAAAAAAGTAAAAAATTAGATTTTTTAATTTAATTATACCTTTTAACATATATTATGTATAATAAACAACTTTAACAATTATAATTATAATCCATTATTAACAACTGATTAAACATTCAGTGTAAACCTATAATTTTCGATCGATATAAGTTCGTGAAACTTTAATATTTATCTGATCAAAGTTAAAAATGATTATCAATGCCTTTAATCAAATTCAATTTTCAATCTCCACTTCATTTAACAACGACCAAAAATTTAATTATATAAAACGAGGTATTGATTACCGTAATTTTACGAATCCAAACAAGTTTCTCGACGTTTTGATGAAAACGGCATAAACAATTTCTAATTATATCAATTCATTCTTAAATACAAACAACTTTACAATGTAGTTGATAAAAATCGTTAAGTACCGGTTGATGAAGTTGGTCGGCGTGGAATAGCCGAGCTGCAGTCGCGACCTGATCACCTTTTCCTGCACAGTTACGACGCGCGTGCTCCTCGAAGTTTGGTGCACCCTGGTGGTTCTTATCACTTGGCGATAATGGTGCTGGTGCTGGGTTTGTCGCGCGCCACTCACGCGTTCGCGCGACTCAATCATCGTGACGCCGTACATGGCCTTGGGCTTCGTTCGCGTCACAAGCCCGAGAGCTGCGGTTTCGGCTCGGCTTTGGCCGATCGACTCGGCACAAGTTTTCACGCGCCGAGCCGTCTTACGCGGCGCTTATCTTCCGGGCGTTTCATCGCAGCGGTCCCTTTGCGTCGTCGCTAGACTCGAATCCCGAGGTACGTCGCGGTACCCGACACACCTGCGTCAAAATTTTCGCTGCTTCTTATTACGAACAATTAACACAACTCAGTCGTGTCAAGTTCGTAACGAGAAAGCTCGCCCGGCGCCATTTTGTATTCTTTTCTATTTCCACGCGAGTTCACTGACACCGCGACCTTTTCGACGTAACAGAGCCGATGACGTTTCGGTTGAATTCGATCAGTTTCGTAAAAAAGGAAACAGGTTTCCGTCGAACTCTAATTATTCCAATTGTCCTACCAATTAGAAGTCTTAAATATAGGGTGGGGTGTAAGAGTAATGCCTGAATGTGCGGTATATATCAGCAAGTCAATTGGTCTCCAAAGGGAGCTCTTAAATAATTTACCTAAGAAGCCATCTCCAGAGAAAGATATCCCATATCTGATTAACGATGAATAGGAAAAGATGAAGTTAATTCTTAAAAAGAACTCGCCGAAATAAACGCAATTGGATGACACTAATGGCGCCACTCGCAGGACCCAACGACATCACTTTTCCAGGATCAGTGAAACCCAACGAATCCCTACTCCTATCAAATCAACGGAATTATTTTAATTGACGGTAATTTATTGAAATTTCGAATAACTTTCTTCCTCCTCAATTTCTACCGCGCGCTTTTAACGTCTTGACAAAAATGCCGACTTTCTTCACGAAACAATCCGCGGCCGAGTCCGCCGTCATAATCACGCGTGTCGCGCTCTTTATTCAATTAACCTCGCAAACAATCAAAGCGAACGCGGTGAACCGTCTAGATAAATACGCAATTAAATGATTAGCGCGGCGTCGTTTGGCGTCGGCCGCGCGACAGGAGCCGCGCAGCTATTAGTTTGGCGAGTGAAAGTGCGAAAAGTGAGCCGACAACGCGCTCGTGCGACGTGCGACGTGTCGCCTTAAAAAATGCGCGATTCATCCCCGCGCGCGGGCGGTCCCACGAAAACAAACGCGCGGCCGAACGCGCCGCGTTAACTGGGGCATTGCACCGCGCCGTTTTCACTCGTCGCCATTTTCCTCTCGATTCATAATTGATCATGCGTAAAAACTTTCTAATGAAATTTCATTCGCATTAGCGTCCTATCATTCGTTCCTGATGAATTACGAGCATCGTAGGAATCATTATCCTTGAACCCGCGGGGAAACGGCAACTTGTTTTCTTCTCTTTTCTTTCGTTATTATTTTCCCTTCCCTTTCTTTGCTTGTCTCTTTTTTCTCTTTTATTTATTATTATTATTATTATTATTATTTTTTTTCGACAATCAAGTGAAACCTTGGGAATTAATCGAATGATTGCCTTCCGCGTGGTTATTAATTACACGAGGAACACAACGCGGTACAGATTGCGTCGATTTGCTGACAGGATGTCGTGCACGCTGCAAGAAAGGCTTTGCTTTTAGTTTCGTTCACGAAACATTACCTGCGTGGGGAAAAGTAAATTGTTCAATTAGCCATTTGGATGGGTAAATGCAGATTAGGCATGTTACGGATGTGCCGGAATAAAGTTTGATCGTGAATGGCTATCAACCCAACCGTTCGCAGACAGTCAAATTTACTATCACGATTCTGTGGTAATTTGATATTCTTATATATCGTTGGAAATGCGAAATGTGGCGCGGTTGATGCTATTCATCGTTATTACTGTTATTATTATTTTTATTGCAACCGGCAGTACTGTTATTTCTTTTTTTTTTTGTCAAGGTCACCTATTATTGTTGATTTTATTATTTTTGTCTTTACTAATATGTTTGTTGTTGTTATTGTTATTGTTGTTGTGGTCGTTTTCTTCATACGAACAACGTATCACTTTGTTTTTCTAATTAAATGCCGTGTATGGTTTTGGACGAACTTTTAATATCTCCTAATGTCAAAAAGATAATTTAAAATGGATTGAACGTTGCAACGTTAACCGTTAAGTAACCTCGGCCGTGTCAGTAACAAAAACGAATTGCTATACAATCAAACGTTTGCTCTTGAAGAGACACAAATTAAAAAGCTCTTAACTTTTTGCAAGTCGCATTTGTCAACCCGTCAAAAAAGCAATCAAACTTTTTCCGCGACGTTATTAACATTTACTTTGCTCGCGCTCTCCGCATCACGTGACACTGAAAACTGATTCCCGATTCGTCTCGCCTACACTCCCGCGGCAAATTTCTTCCTCGCATAACCAGAAATCGTGGTTGCAAATACGCAAATTTGAACCACAAAGGCATAAATAAAACGTTTCGCAAACTGTTAAAATTGATCGCCAATTCGAACACGCGTGCGCGAATCATCGAGCTAAGTCAACATTCCCGTAACGGACACTTCGACCCGCGAGAGGCTCGCGCTCCAAGTGTCGTCTATAGTTTTGCGTCGAATTGCATAAATTGTAATTAACAATCGTAGTTTGATAAGTAGCGAAACGTGTTTCGAAAGGAAAAGAAAGATAAGAAAAAGGGAAACAGAAAAAGAAAAATAGATTCTTTGTTGCCAAGCTGTCAGTGTGGCGCGCGATACCGTTTGTCCTCTTTAATGCTTGCTGGCGGTAACGAGGTTACGCGTACGAAAACTCGAAGTCGATGAATAATAATTCGAGAGACCCTGTGTACACACACACGCACGCACTCACACACGCACCGTCAACGTGTCTCATTTTAATAACGCCTTCCTCGGCTACTGGCGCGTCGTCGCTTATAATTAATGTCAACGACACTCAAAATGTGAACGCACAAAGCCTATTTATTATAAAATAACCCAACGACAATAAACAACGTTAAACAAACATATATATGCAACTGCGTACGACGGCACTTTTGAGAGCAAATTTGTCACAGCGAGTACGGGTTTAACATCGCTTTTGAGGACAGTCAAGGATTGGCTTCGAATACACTGTTGTTTATACTCGTAAAATATATACATAATTTATATATATATATATATGTATATGTATGTGTATAGTGAGGCCAGTGACAAATTTCATATCGATTATACTTATTGACAGTTATGGAGTTCGTTATGAAATTTGCCACTGACCTATATTTTTATATACATATATATATATAAATATGTTTATATGCATACTAAGTAACCAGATCACTTTAACCAAACGAACAACTGACAAAGACCATTTGGGTCTCCCATTTGTCAACCTCCAATCACCGAAAACCACAAACTAACAAGTCGTTCATCCTCGCGGAAAATGAATCAAATATAATTGACGGCTCCTTGCCGGCGCGGGACAATTAATCCCGCCCGCTGGATAACGTGTCAATTAAGTTTCGGCGACGCGCGATTCGGCGAGGTAATATTCGCGTTCACGGCGACGCGATATTCGTCGATTAATCGCAATTCCGGCACGACGCGCATACCTTGAAGCAGCGCGCAGCGCGATTCGCCGTCGTTGACTGCTCGTGAAAACGTAGCCGTTGGCTTTGATGCGATAATGGAACTGTCAAAGTCGCGCGGGAGGTGGAACGACGCCCCCCTTTTATCAATATTTTAGACCATACGCATGCACAATAAGCGTTCGTTCGCGTGTTCCGAGTGTTCGATGCATTTACGAGACGTCGATGCATTCGAGTACGCGCGTGTGCGTGTGTCTTCGTTGGTTTGACCTTGACAAACGCCATTAGAAGTATTTTTATATCAATGAATCATCGCGTACACGATTCGTGCGAATAACAATGTCGGGATGAAAATTCGCGGCTTGAACAAAATTTGCCCAAAACTGAAGCGCCAATCGCGATGACGCGTGTCACGTTTATGGTATACATATCGTAATGGTGCTTTCAATGGCATCCTTGTTGAATTAGAAACGAGCTTCGACGAGACAAAGCCGCTGCCTCGTATGCGGCTTTGCGCCGTTTTTCACGCGAACGTTAATCGGCTTATTTTTTTTAACTAAACTTTTGGCCGAAAAATGCGGGTTAAAAGAAGTGATTTGAACGCTCGAAGGGAAAGGAAGAATTGAAGCAGACGAAGGCAAATTGAACCGATTCGGCCGGAGCACGCTAAATATTCGATATCGTGCAAAAGAATGGCACTGCGGAATGTGATTTGACCCCAAAATGTCAGACGCGTTGCCGCTTCCAGTATAATGGAATGTCCGTGTATTTGCGAAAGCGGGTACAATGATCGTTGCCCCGCTATATAGACGCGACACTCTCGTATAATTCAATCGCCGACTTCCGTAATGAAAACATCCTGCGATTATTTCGACACGTCACTGATGGTTTTAGTTGACGTCGGATGTTAGGGTAACACGCTTTACGCGCGCGGTTTGTTATTGAGTTGACGAAACCGGTGCTTGATTCTCATTAATGGAATTAAATCATTTCATGAAAGACAAAGCGAATCAAACGAGGACTGTTGGACGTCGCGAATAACATAATAAATACATTATTCAAAGATGTTCAATTGTTGTTCAATATATATAAATGTATATACATATATACGAGATTGAATAGAAAAAGACAGACAAGAGAGGGGATATAAAATTAGGTTACGTACCGTTTCTATTTATATAATATAATAATAATCATAATAATAATAATTTTAACAAAGAGTATATACTACCGCGAGATCCGCTTTATTTGATAATATTGTGATGCGTAGAAATAAATTAAACTTGATACCCACGAAACCGCAGCTTTAAGTAAATGAAATTCTTGGCTTTCGAGGATTTCTTCTGACTATGAAAATCAATTCAATTACGGCGTTAAAAAAAATACCTAAACCACATACGCAGTTTTGCATTCGCAAACGTGTTTTTCCTCCGAGTGCGAAAATTACCCGAATCAAGATTGCGAGTTTAAAATAAAATAACGCTTGTCGGAAATCCTGTCTAAGGCGGTCGCTTGAATGGAAGATGAAACATAATGATAATAATAATAATCGTAATCGCAACGATGGTGATTGGAATCACTTTGTGGTTAATGGTATTATAAACTGAAACATTTTTCATCTAGTTGCTTTCTACAAAAATGTATTTCACAAGTGCAAGAAAGTAGCTCTTCAAAAATAATAGGTTAATCTTAATCCTTCGTTGATCGCATTATAAGATAATTCGCTCGGGTTTGTCAATGCTCCGAAGTGGTTCATTTTTTACCACAAAAGTGTGGATTTGTTAACAAATTTGAATGCAATTGTTTCTGAACCGAGCGAGCGCTGCACTTTATAGGAAAGTTTTACGATATAATAAATCGACGAATACTGCCCGCTGGTGTCTTTAATAGCTAATTCCAAGACTCTATAACAAGTTTGTTTACTATACCATAAAATAAGTATATATAATACAACCGTGAGTACGTAAATAAAATATTTGGCATATAGGTTTTCCCAGTTCGCATATTTTACACGGGTTGGACGAATATTCTCAACCATTCAGGATTATTTGGATCAAATATGCATATAAATAATATTCGTTCAATAAACCGCTATGTCCTCAAAATCATTATTATGATTCCTGTCCAATACAAAATTTACATACCGTGTGTTATATATTTTAATGAGATACGCGTACGTATATATATTTATATATAACTGCACAGAGAGAAAACAATTATTATATATACATATATAAATATGCCAAACACATTCACATGTATATATATGTATATAACCAGCAGTTCGTTCAATTTTGAAGACACGTATATTTCTGCAAGTCATTCTTTATATCAAGTTCGTTAGATGACACAGTATCGTAAGACCGTAAGCTTAATCAGTGTGTCACAGGTACGAGCGTTGGATTTACCGATCGGCTTCGTCCCGATTATCCGTAATCGCGTTATCATATACACTCACAAAAATTAAACTTAGAAAATTGTTGTTTATAATACTAATTTGATGACATTAAAACAAAATTCTAAAAATTACTGTTTATAATAGCATTATATACTATAAAAAGTAGGAGGAAACTTTGGTATGAAATTTTTTTACAAGGAAAAACATTAATTTTTAGGTTTTTACTTTAATGTCTCTAAATTAGTGTTGTAACAGCAATTTTCTATGTTTAATTTTTCTGAGTGTATTAATCGAACTTAGGCCTCGTTGTTCTTCCATAAAACTGAACGGAACCCAAACCAGCGTTTCCACCGCTTGCATATACATATAAATATATATATATATATATATATATAGGTCGATGAAAAGATTCCCAAAAGACAGACTTCTCTACCCGCTAAAGTATATATCTATAGTTATAGCAAATATAGATATACTTTTGCAGGTCATCTTTTCATCGACCCATATATACTCGTATATATACGAAAACAAATGGAACGTACCGGCATCGCCATTTTTCCATTCATGAAAAATATAAGGCAGCGCTAATGGACGCCGATGCTCGGCAGACGGCGCGAGACGTGTCTGCGCGTACCTCGCAAAACTGGCGCTAATTAACCGGGTGCAAATGTACTCTAATGGACCGAAGACTCGGAAGAATGCAACGTAACGGATAATTCCGGAATCGGGACGCGGATGGGCGTGAAAATTGAAATCAATTATTGCGTATTCGAGTATGACGATTGGGACCGCGTGGGCCCGCAATAGACGCCTGCAATTTTATAAAACGCCGTCCGTCTCTGACTAATCGTTTCTATTAACGAAACGTCTTATTTAAAATTAAAATACGAACTCCTGCGACGATGATAATAATACAAAAAAATTCATTGAGCAAAAGAATAATACAATGTCAACAGCATAGTTAAAGTATATAGTTACTCGGGTAAGGAAATTATACAAATTAAATAACAGTTAAATTTTACTGGTATCGTATAATTTATGCAAATTGCGCGTTACTTTTTATTATATCCCATCGTTACTTTTACGATAGTTAAAAGTTTCCCACATTTAACCATTGCTTTTGTAATCTTCGCAGCACACCCAACGGTTTGTTTTTTGAAATTTGCAATTTACACCCCGCGCCAATTTTCGCACCGATCGTTCGACCAATCGAATCTCGCGCGTGATTTTTCGAGCTCGCCAAGCCAAGCGAAACGCTCGCGTTATCCGTTGACGCGACAACGCGAGTTCCGAGTCGTCGTCGACGTCAGCGCGCCTCGCGAAATCGCCGCGACCAACCGTAATTATGGTCGTTAATCGACGCTATTCAGAGCAAAAAGCGAAACACCCCGAGCACTTTCACCCGCCTCGCTTCTGCGATTCTGTCAATTAACGTCACGTCCCCGGCTTTTATCCGCGATTTCGCGTCAACGAACTGCACGCTTTGGCTTTTCGCGAATTTCTTTTTGCGCCTCATCGTAGTTTTGTCATGAAAAACGCCTTCGATCCGGGCGCTTCCGTCGAGATTGTCTCGCTTACAACTCCTGGTGCCCGTTTTATCTCGAAGAAACTCAACCGGCGACTCGAATTGAGACGTCTCAAAAGAAAATTGGCCTCCGCAATCACGCGGACAACATTTCAATTATCGGCGACTGCAAAATATTCCGTCGCGGTGCAAAAATGGAAAGAGTTCGAACGAACGATAACGCGTTTGATTTCGGATTTCAATTCGTAATTTTATTGTAATGAATATTTAATTGTCAATTTAATTCGATTATAACGTTACTTTGCTTCGGATGAATCAATTTCTGGTCGGCGAAAATAATCACTTACGATCGAATGGATTAAGTTATTATTCAAATATGCGCGAGAGAAAATCGAAATTTGTTATTCAATAATTTATTGGAAATTAACGCCGCGCCAAACTGGAAGCATCAGATAAGAACACAATTACAATCGAGGCACAAAGTCTTCGTTTTTGTGCCGCATTTAGAACGTCATAGCGCAATGTCGCGCGTCCGTAAAAAAGCAAGAATTAACTCACAATGAGACATTAATTATAACTCTTTGTTTTCGGAAAAACGTTTCAATTAAGAATACGTAATAACAAGACTTATGAATAACGCTAATTACTCGCGCAATTCTAACAAGTAAAGACGTACCTTTATCCGACGTTTTCGAGAAATTCGCTGTTAAAAATACCGTTCGAAGGATATAAAAAAGCGCCAGTTTTTGTACCAAACAAAGTCGGGCGATTTTTTCATACGCCTCTTCGAAAATTGTGTACTCCTTTATTTACGGTTTTACAACGCATCCCGCGACGTAGTACCAAAAACCCACAACAATTTTCGATACGTAAGCAAAATCCACCGAAAATCATAAATTAGAAAAAACGCACACGAAACTGTATTGGAAGAACCGTTTATTATCCCACTTTTCGCGCCGCGCTCGACGCAACGACAAACCGAATTTCCATCGCCGACCGTTAATCTCATAATCCCATGTTCGGTGCAATTAGAATAATCATTTATTATTACGCACGAAGCGAACTCGCTTTGCTATAAATAAACAATTCATTTGCATCGGGCGTTAATGTATGAGTTTGTAAGCCGCGACCGGGTTAATTTATATTAATATTACGCAACGCGCGTTGTTTAAAGGAGTACAACCACGCAAATGCCGAAACGCGCGTTCTTCGGCAGACGAACACACGTGAATCCATCAATTCGAATTCGATTGTCACGTGACTTACGTGCGCGCGACGCCGTCTTAATT
>JABFQC010001256.1:0-20226 GCA_022817085.1 Psilanteris sp. ZL-2020 | reverse complement strand
GTGAAATTCTTCTGACAGGGTCCTTCAGTGGACCAGTTCAGGAAACCTTAATAAGGCATACCACATTTCGCCCCGTTCGGGGCCATGCAACTGATACGGCACGCCCGATTTCAATTCTACTAGGGGTAAAGAAAAATTACTCGTTTGACTTTAAAAACGGTACAGTCCAATACGATTACTCTTTTTAACGAAACACCTTTCTACGATTCGTTTCAATCACGAAAATATGATAATAAATATTTTAATATTATAAAATAACAGAAATGTGATCTACCGAAACATACAATTTTCAGTAAAATTTAATATGATAATAAACACAACAAATTCATATAAGAAGCATAATTTGTAAAATGTTAATATCACTCTGTGATTAATAAATGGGTGTTTTGATTTCCACAGCATAGTATACAAAATATGCAGCCATAAAAACGATATCTTTTAAACATTTAATCATGGTGCTTATTAAATGATGGAAAATGGTTGAAAAAGTGTATTAAAATTAATTGTCATTTACTTTATATACTAATTTAAATATATGAAATAATCTTATAGTTTAAATAATATGATAACAGAAATAGTATACACATATATATATAACAATATAATTGACAACATAACTCGTCCTCTGACCATGAGTGTATATAATTTATTTGTTAACAAACCTGTTATTAAATTTTAATGTTGCGATAGTTAAAAATTTAAATTAGTTTTGATTAATTTCAAAACAATTTAAATAATTGTTGCCCAATACTTATTTTGTAAAGAATAAACAAACGACAATTTTACTAATTCAGAATGATGACAAATAATTCTGTAGAATCTTAAAATTTGAAAATTATGCGCATTTTCTCGACTTGTTTTATGAACTCGAACATGTTGAGCCATAATAATCCTTAATATCAGGTTCTAATACCATAAAATCCAATATATTACTGCTATTAATGTTATAATTTTGTTGCCATCTGTAGTAACTTCACCTCATAGTGCAGTGAAAATGACTTACTATTCTCGAGTCAAAGTGCTGCACACCAAAAACAGTTACTCAGGTGGCCAAGCACCAATCGGTTGCGAAAATTTCATATCCCAATTACACTGTTTCAAATTATAAATATATAATAAAATTAAATTAAATGTAAAGTGAAACAAAGGTTTAACCGCCACAGTCATGTTACAGATGCGTTTTTAATTTTCATTGTTCATGAAAATTATGTTTATTTATTTTCATTATAATTATTAGTAAATCAATTTTAATACTTGTACTAATGCAATACATAGGTAACATTATAATAGTCGAAATCCAAAAATCAAAATCAAATTACCTACAGCTAAAAAAATGTTAATCAAAAATATTAAAAAATAATACTCCGTATTGTACTAACTAAATAACGGCTGTACTTAACCAAAACGATCCACTATTTGATAATTAAACGTGACAACTGGTATGCTTACAAATACTTCAAACAATGTTAACAAAATATCTATTTCTTTTAAACGCGATGACAAAAAAAATTAAAAACGATAAACCGATATCCGAATTGAAAATAATATTAATAATAACCGCATTTACAGTCAAATAATAATCCATTTTTCGTGCCCAGTTGTATGAACGCGTAATATTAAAATCAAAATTTTGCACTGTTTAAATCAAATAAAAAAAATTAATGGCTGAATTTGATAATATAATTATAAATAAAAGTTTTTAAATGTTCATCTTTGTCGAAACAAATCCGTATTATTTATTTAATAATATAATCAATGAAACCGTTTTGATTGTATACTACTCGAAGAATAATAAATATTTTGACATCACTCAACCACGGTGTTAATACACCGATTAAGAATAAGCTATGTATTTTATATAAATTTCATACAAATTTATATAAACTTGTAATAGTACATGTAAAAATATTGTTTAAGGTGTAAGCTAATTGGAGGTATATACATTATGTACTTGATATTTTTCATTGCAACCAAAATTGACTAGAAATTGTTTATTTTCTATTGTCGTGTTTAATTATAAACTTCGCATTTGAAATATGAGATATTTCAATATGGATAGGCATAATATATACGTATATTATATATATATAAATATAATATTATGCTTATAAGCTGCGTAAATCGTATGTCCATTGTCACGTGACTTTTTCTGAATATTAAAGTTTAGTATTATGATTTTGATGTAACATATATATTTAAGGCGTATATATTTTTATAGGAGCATTCTTTTAATAAAGCAATAAAATTTACTTCGACTGTTATATACTTGCGAACAAATTGAATCTACTATCACGTTAATAACATATATCTCGAACTTCACTTAGAAATTACATACAATTCAAGAGCCTTTATCTTGCACGCAGAAACATAATGAAATAATCGTATATATATATATGAAATATGCATCAATTACGAAACATAACGGCATAAATAAGTTAGCTTACAATATTTAGTGTAATAAGAAAACAATGGGATGGTTCGAAAAATTTAAGGAATAAATCAAATATTAAGAATCAAAAGATGTCTCAATCGATTTTAAAATTGCAATTTTATTCAAAATGTATTCAAAATGTCAGTCGTGTTTAAACTTCAGTTGAATCAAATTTAAAACTTTACTTTATTAATAACTAAATTTAATTTTTAAATATCTGCTATAAGAGCATAGCATTTTAAAGCTAAAGATAGGATTCATGTTTTAAATATTTGTCTTGTAAATTATATTTTAAAAACCAATTTAGAAATTGACATCTGTTAACTATTGTAGTGCACACAATTAAAAATGCCTTAAAAACATTTATCAAACAGTCGTACCATAGTTTTACTTTGTAATAGGCACTGCATAGACTACAATAATCATAATATATATTATGTATGTTTGCAAGGAAGAATGCAAATTTATGTAAACATAAATTTTTATTGTAACATGCTTTACTTATTCTGAAGTAAAATTGCTATGACATTGTGAAAAAATTAAAGTAAAAACGGTTACTATAAAAACGAAATAGTTCATGTAAATGAATTAATACAAATATAGTAACTGTAAAACACTGTTAAATTTAAAAGCTAGCTATTTTTTACCATTAATATAATTAAAATACCATTTGTTGAAACTAAATTTTTTGGTTAACTTATAGTTCTATTAAATGCATAAATGCTGTCTCAGTTCGTCAATATAATTTACTATGTTTATATATATATATAAACACACTAATATCAACGTTTATTGTATTAATTTGTTGTATGTTCAATTTACAATATTTTAATATAAATAATAATAATAAATAATAATAGTTTTACAAATGTGAATCCACAATTGAATTTGCTATTTAATGTCGATTGAGAATTATTTATTAATAATTTATTTGATAAAAATAAGGCACAAAAATCTATTATGATTAATATTGTACTGGAATAAAATTTGAATTTTTAGCAGTCAATGAAATTTGAAAATGTTAAATTGTGTTGTTTTAAGTAAATTATATACAATGGGAGTTATATTTTGATTAACACACGAATAAAGCGCACTCTGATTTGGAGATACAAAAAAAAATATATTTAGAAAACATGAAAATATGACTGAAAGATTAAAAAGAACTAAAACATTTTATTTACAAATGTAATATGAAAAAGTAAAGTGTGAAGCATATTTAATTTTGAAATTAATCAGTATTTTCGCATTAATCTATCTCCTAATCTGAGTGTAAATTTTTTAAGTGTATTATAATGTGATTCGTAGATACTAAGTAAAACGCCGATCAATTTATATAAGAGTGGATAACCTCAATGATTAAGGAAAAGCGATTATTCTGTTCATAATTTATGCGTTACAAAATATGTTATATGTTGGTTTTAATTAAAAATAAAATTACAACTTGGTGACTTTATAACTCTATATATCATCGTCAAAAGCACTATTTTTCAAGTAAAATTTCAAATACTGTATAATTAAATGTAAATTAAAAAAATAAGCAACAAAAGTTTAAGAAAAATTATTAAATATAATAAAATTAACTCATTATATACATAAATTTAATCGATAAAAAATCCTTTTTGGAAAGAATTTTAAATTGATATATATATAAGTAAAACATATATGCAAAACAAATGCTTGAAAAGTGATGACTTTTGTTCGGAGAAAAATATCCTAGATTATATTAATAAACATTTATTAAATTCAAATAAATGTCAAATATATTTTTCTCTGCGTCAACGGTGTATTAATTTATCGATTATTCACTGTTTCATTTAGCAACTATAATTAATCTGAATGTTTATTTAATGTTTCATATTTTTAAAATGTTCATTTGAAACACGAATGTGACAAACTATTGAAGGTGTCCATAATGCAATTGTATTTCACTATCTAATTATTGACAATTGTTTAAATATTTCTTGCGTTGCGTGTCTTGATTTTTCTATTTGATTTTTAAAAAGTATTTAGGTATACGTATATCGAGCCATATATGAGGTGAGGTAGAGGGGGGCATTGTTTGGCTGTATTAAGCTTAAAAACTAACTAAACCAAGAAATTCAACGCACAGAAGTAATATTAAGAAGTTGTTAATGGTGCTCTATGAATTATCAAATTTAGTTTAAACAAACGAAATATATAACGAAATCAAAATATTATAATTTTATAACAATGTATATGTATTCGTTAGAAAATATAAATCAACCTATATATTGATTGCTTTTAATCGTTACTGATATATTAAATGTTGTATAATTTAGAATGCGATATTATATTAAAATATATTTTAATACATTGACGGATATTTGATAACAAATAAATTTGATCTGTTTATTGTACATAGATCACCATAAAAATTGCCGGCCTTGTAAATATTTGATCATTTGTATGACATAAGGAAAATACTGTAACGTTAAACATACTTTTTCCGCTGCTTAGAATGCTTAAGGCAAATAAAAAAGGTGAATATCCAAAAGAACATTGTTCACGTCGGAAAGAAAAAATAAAATTTAACTGTGTTAACATATAAATTTGTAAAGTTTCAACTATGTACGTGCGATCATGTACATAGACATATATATATATATGACTGCCCGGTTGAATGTATACGTGTGCGTATGTTCGTATGAATGTATCATTCGTAAATATACGCAATAACATTATTACATATAAATGTTTCGAATGAATTATAATTGTATTATTTAAGGGCTGTTTTATCCATATATTTTGTAAGCCAAAATTAATACTGTCTATAGTCAATAAACATAAGAAATGATTATTAAGGCTTTCATTTATCTTTCCTTCAATCCAATCAATTTTGTCATTTTGTGTATAACTTGAACCGTGTTTTTAATTCTACTCAAAGTTTCGCAGTGAAGTATTAAAGGCATCTTACTCTGTCATATATTTTCATACTTTATACGAACGCAGTATATATAAAAGAAAAATGTAAACTTGAAGAGGATTAATTTTTTACTTATTTCGAAATCGTATTTGTTATCTGCAATTGTTATAATAAATTCAACATTTATTTTGAAGAGTTTGAATAATATTCAAATTTTCAAGAGTGATTGAATAAATTAAGCTGTAATTATTAAAAATTATACACTGAGAAAAATGTAAGAGAAAATGTGCAAAATCATACAAGTAGTACTGTAATTGTACAGTACATTTTTGTTAATATTCTTCAAAATATAATGCGACCAACAGAAGAGCCAGAATGGTAATTTATATTATATTCATAGTCAACTATTGGCTTTCTCTATATTTATTATTTATTAGTTTTTTTATTTATGTACTTATATCTGTATGATTAAATTTAAAATATGACATTTTCACATATTTCAATAGATACAAGTATATAAAGATATATAAATAACAATCATATTCTAATAATTATTATGTAATTTTAAAATTAATGTACTAACAATATTTAGTTTATCAAGTACATTCATATTTTCTACAGAACTTACATATTTTAAGCAAAAACAAAACAGAAATGACAGCACAATAAAATGTTTATTCTGTCAACAATTATGTTATAGTATGCTATCATAAAGGTTAGCATGTATTTTAATTTTATATTATAAAATCAATATAAATAAACTCCAATGGCACATCATTATATTTATTATTATAATACGAAATCAGATGTTCAATATCCAAGTCTGCATTTCTCTTTCATCAGCATTTTCACTTACATTCTCTTTAATTCTTTGGTTAAGTATTTGTAGATGGGGATTTCAATATAATATGCGAGATAATGAAGTAAGATCATTTGTCAAACAATTTTAATAACGTTGTATTAAAATGTATAACGTACACTCGTAATCATATTATATAAATTATTGTTATAGGTAGCTTATCATTTGACAATGTATTTTATCATTATTACATTATTAAATTTGGTCTTTCTGGGGCATATAATCTTTTCGTGTGACAATTTAAAATTAACATCATATTAATAATATTTATGTGACAAATTATACATCTACACGTAAGAGTCACAACAATTAATATTTTTGCGTATATTTTCAGCAAATAATATATATATTTTATTTAAAAAAATAATATTTATGCAGTTTTTTTCAATTAAAATTTTTTTTTTTTTTTGAATAATAATTTTAAAATAATTGTTGCTGTTGAAATTGTTGTTTATACACATTTAAATATAAAATTGCCTTGTATATAAATTTAATTTTAATATTATGTATAAATATTATCCTACAGCTAGATTCAAATGTAATACTATATTTTTGCATTAGAGGGCACATCATTCTTCTAACCTACAAAACGCTAACTGATGTATAAATCAAAAGATCAATCAAGTATAATTGCATTATAACGAATTATTATTGAAATAATTATAATTTCTAAATATATATTTATTAAAGTAAGTTTTCAAATTACATTTCAATATTTATTTAAATACAAATATATAATTATAAAAGATCCAAATTAATAAATATAAGTTGTTTCTTTAAATGTCTATAAGAGATTTATAAATAAATAAAGCTAACATTTCTAATTTAGTTGGTGATATTAACTTAAAATATATATTGTTAACAACACTAAATTTATAATGCCACTTTAAGCAAATGATATATTTTTATTATTAGTTAAACTAATTTTTTAAATTTAACTACTAATGAATACTAATTTTTAATTAAACTAATATAATAAACAATTGTTAATAGTATATGCAATTATTAATAATCAATCTTCTAATTTTTAGATGGTATTTAGACATGCTTACTTTATTTCAAGAACTGTTATGGTGCAAAATAATGACGTACAGGGAGCTTGTCGTATTTTAAATAGAATTCTTGCTAAAGAGGGAATTTTGGAACAGTTTAGAAGAACCCGATTTTATGAAAAACCAACACATCGCAGAAGGCGCATTAATTTTGAAAGAATGAAATCTATATATAATGAAGATTTGACACGAAAAATTCAATTTGTATTAAAGAAAAATAGATTGGATCCTTATCCTGGCTGTTATTAAAATAGTTTAAAACTGTAAACTGTAATAATAATGTAATAAATTTTATTTGAAAGCAATTTTTTTATTTTTAAAACTCATAACATTCATTCAAATATAATTAATTATTTAACAGTACATAATTATAAAAGCATAATTTATATTTCTGCATTTATTTATTTTCTCTTTTTGTTTTATGTATGTAATTTATATTATTTTCACGCTATAATAATAAACTAAATTGCACTTTAGACTTTTTAAATTTAGGATGAGTTCTTTAATTTACTGTAAGTTCTGCAAATACTGTGTTAATAAAGATGAAAATATATTATACGGTAAATTCGATAAAGATGCATAACCATCTTCTATAGTACTTGCAGTAAAGAACGCACAACGTACCCTTAGTTTATCTTTAAGTAGACAACTTCATTGTATTGCTAAAGAAGTAACTTCATACAAGTTATCAATTTCTCAAAAATGAATATAGAAAACTTGAGCAGAGTTCCGACAACAATTGTGAAATTTATTAGGTATAAACATGTATTTCGCAAACACGAAAATGACTCGCCAACTTGTTGTTCAGTTGACAGCATTAACAGGAGTTGGATTCGGAGCATGGTATGCTGGAAAGTATTCAGAGAAAAAACGACTGTCTGCAATAAATAATGACTGTCAAACATACTTTTCGGATGTAAACATTAGGCATATGCCCTTATTGCCAATTTTCGGCACAGTATCTGCAGCTTCACCAATATCTGTAATTGACAATCAGACAGATATGGGTAATAAATTATCAGTGCAAGGATCTAGAATAAGTCAAGTATGTAAACAACGTAGTTAGGTTAAATTTAAAAACTCATTTTTTATGTATACATAAAATAATAACTTGGATTATATTAATAATAATTAAATAAATATTAATTAATCTCCACTATAAACAAATGATGTTTTAATAATTAATTGTACTATATGATCAAAACTGTCAATTAACTTTACACTTTTCTTTTTAGAATTATATTAAAATTATTATTAGTGACATGTTCTTTTTAAATTTAATTAATATTTTTCTGTATTATCTTCAATAAAAATTGTTTTACATGAATTCCATACTTCAAACATTATTATAAATTATATTTATTTAATAATGTACATTAACTAAAAAAATAGCAAATTAAACTTTTAACTAAATTAACTAAATTAATTTTCATTTATATTTAATGATATTAAATCAATGACATTATTATGCATGGATTCTTCTCAGCATATATAATATCACTTCCTTTAATTAAATATTAGTTTTTAATAAATTTACATTTTCTATTATATTGGTATTACAGATTACTTTTAATGCGTAGATAAATATATAGTAAATAATTCACACACTGATGTTTTTATTTATTTTATTATGATATTTAATTGGCTTATTACCAAATTATTTTTTAAACATCTATATAATTTTATAATTAATCTATAACATTATAAATGAAGAATAATATTAAATTATAAATATATATATATTTTATTTCATTTAACTTTTAAATATATATATTTATATTTGGCTAAATTTCTTTATAGATTATGAAATACGGCTTTCCAAGCTTAGACAATATTAAATCATTTGATGATTATGTACTTTCTTACGATTGTAGAAATAGAGTTGCTCATTGGGTATTTGAGCATTTAACAAAAGAAAATTTGAAATTTAATGGCAAAATAGACAGATCCAAATGTGAATTTACACCAGATAAAACTATTCATCCATATTTTAGGTAATTTTAGTATGCTTACATGTTAAAACATGTTACTATGTTAAAACAGAAAATTAAAATATCTTAAAGATTTCATTTATTATAATATAATGAAATTAGATCAGATAATTCCGATTATAAAGGCAGTGGATACGATAGAGGACATTTAGCTGCTGCTGGTAATCATAGATTAGACCAATTGCATGTACAACAAACATTTTTCTTATCAAATATGGCTCCTCAAGTTGGTAAAGGATTTAACAGACATTCTTGGAACAGATTAGAAAAATATGTAAGAAAATTAACACATATATACAAGGATGTATACGTTTGTACAGGACCTTTATATCTTCCTAAGTAAGCTTTCAACGTAAATTAATAATATATAATGTTAAGAAAAATACAAAATTATTTAAAATTTATACATTAATATTATAGGGCTGAAATAGATGGTAAACGTTATGTTAGATATGAAGTAATTGGACATAATCATGTAGCTGTTCCAACTCACTTTTTTAAAATTGTAGTAGGAGAAACTAAAGATTCTAAACTCGAAATGGAAGCTTTTGTTATGCCAAATAAACCAATAGATGACAATGTACCATTAACTGCGTTTCAGGTAATAAATTCAACAGATGACTTATAAATATATATTTTTATAATGAATTTAAATTACATAACTTCTATTATTAGGTACCACCTGAAAGTATTGAAAGAGCTGCAGGACTTTTATTTTTTGACAAATTATCACGTGCACGACTACATAAAATAAATGGAAAAAAAGTATAAATTTTAATAATATGAGTTTATTTTTACAATTGACAAAATCATTGAAAATAGATTACAAATATAATATCGATAATTTTAATTCTTGTAGTAATATTATTTATAAAATTATTAAACATTGTTATTGTACATACAATCAATCATGAATGCACTTATAAATAAATTGTAAATACATGTAAATATTGACAAATAAAAAATGTTTGATGTTAAATTGTTTTTTTACTATTTTTTTACATTTGAATCATTTATTCTTATATTAGAAAGTATAAAAAGAAAAAAGAACACATATCTAGATTTATTTATTAATAAAATATTTATTATATTTAATATTTAAATAAAAAATATATGATGTACAGTGTTTTGTTATTCTTAAATATAAATGAATAATAAATATTAGTTTTACACAATTTATAAATACGATTTTAAACAAAATCTATCTTAAAAAATCATACTTATAAAATTCAGATTTTTAGATTTAATCTTCCTCGTCGACAGGTGAGTGTAACTGTAATTTATATTTTTTTTGTAATTAATTTCAGTTATAAATTTGATTCATTTTTGATTAAAATATTTTTGTGAAATTTCTAATGTTGACTTTTATTTAAAAATAATAACTGTTGATAAAATACTATTCTTTAAATTAGAAAGTATTACTTTAACTCATGGAAAATTATTCTCATTTATTTAATTACTTTTGTTGAAAATAAATATTTTAATCTTCATGTATATTACAAAAATTACTTACAGATGCAGCGAAATCAACCCAATCTAATGCTTTTGTTAATGCATCACTATTAGAAGGTGTTTTGTCATAATTCCAGTAATTAAATTTTGTAAATATTCCAGTTACATATAAATTACGATTTTCCATTTCACTATCAGGTTTTTTATATTCAGATATAGTTACTCCTTTGTAACCTTCTGGTACTAGCATTTCTTTTCCTTCTAGTGGGTGACCACGAAAAGATGCTTTAAATTCTATATTAAAATAAATCAAATATAAAATTAAAATAATAAATAATTTTCAAAATAAACTTTTGAACTTTTAAAATAAGATTTTATCAAATAAATGTATAGTTTATATAGCTTCGAAAATATAAAATTACTTTAATAAAAAAACTTATTTAAATCATTAAAAACTTCTTTTTAGAGTATATTTATAATAAAAAAATTCATTAAATACATATTTATTTATTAAAAAATAATAAATTAAACAGGTTTCTTACAAATTATGAAATAATAAAGCAAAGTAAGATTTCTAAAACTAAAATTAAAATACACTTACCATTTTCAGTAATTTTTCTAATATAAGGTTCAAAAAATTTTGAAACATTAGCACTTTCATCTCCATTTATTTTGCATGGCATATAATGTAATTTAATTTGTTCAACGTCGTCAATATTTTTCTCTTGCATTCGTAAATTGATTGACATTTTCTATTAAATAAATTGAAAAATTTAAAAATTCAATACTATATACAGTTATATTATTATTAGAGTTTTAATGTAAATAATATGTATAATAATTAAAATATATTTAAAATTAAAAAACATTAAAATTAATTTCATAACAGTTTATCATAATAGACTTTTAGATTATTTCATTTTCACTTATGACTAGCTGCAATATTTTTAAGAAAGTGAAAATATTAAAGTGATAAAAGATTTCAATCAAAATTTTATTCTGTATAACTATAAATATAACATAACTTGGATACTTATATAATCTACTGTTTTATAAACTGTGTTCATAAATACTGTTGAAAAATAATTAATTAATAATATATAATAATTATTTTATTAACATTTATTTATTCTATAATAAATGCTTTTAATGGATTTAATTAAATTTTATAAAGTTTGATTTTGATTGATAACAATTACCCTACTGTATACAACAATTTGCAATCCACCACAAAACAAAAATAAGCCTAAATACATTTCATAATTATTCACAAATCAAAATTATACATTTCCAAAGACTTAATACTTAATTACTGAACATGACAATATTTGTCTAGGTATTTATATAATATTAACATTAAATGTGCTAATTGACTATTTTAGGATTAATTAAACAATATATATAATTACATTAATTATAATTAGAATATAATCCATAATTATTGTATTATTAATTTAAATGACTTTTATTTTACATATTATATATTCAATTGCTTAAAAACTTGAAACCTGAATGGTTGGGCCTTTGGGGGTTAATAAATAACTAAATAGGCTTAAATAGTTCAGTGTCCAGGATTTAGAGCAAATTATATATATATATTTCATTTTTGTATATAAACAAATTATAAATTAAATTTAAGATTTACATGTGATTGATCGTATTTTTTAGCAAAATTCTATATATTTATATTATATTTACCTAATATTATTAAATAAAATTGTTATTTTTAGTAGTTATACAAAATGAATCGTTGTACAACAGTAAATATTTATGGGCATTTATAGGTTATCCTGAATGCCGCAATCCTTAAGTCTTGATCGTCTTGATAATTTTGATATCTGAGCATTAATGTAATTATGATACCTCTAAACGATACCTGAACTGAATTACTGAACGTCGTGAACAAGACAGCATGAGCAAGATCAGCAACAATCAGCAAGGAAGCAAAAGTAAAAATTCAAGGATCACGTATTTGAGCGGGAACGACTACGCACATGCGCAGTAAATGGAGCAGTTTTTATTTTATCTTGACATGTCACGTCATTAGTCACTATACAAGTTTAAAGTTTACAAATCTTTCGGAGCTTTCAGAAACAGTATTTTTTATTGTAAAAAGGACACACTTATCTGAATAGCATTGTCGGCATTGTCTATCCTATTAATTTTAAGGGGATATCACAGAGTAGTTGTCACTTACAATTTTGCGTCATAAAATTTGATTATTATTTAACATGCTCTTCTAATGAAACTTTGTAGGCGTAAAATATATAGACATTAACAAACACCTACTATCTCATAAATCTGCAAAATTCTAATCAAATTGTTTATTTTTAAAATTATGTTACGTCAGCGAAACATATCAGCAACAAAAATTTGCGTCACGTTTTTCAAAAACGTTTTTCTATTTTTAATAGAAAATATTATTATTATACTTTCCGAAAGCGACATTTATTTCAAATTTAACGGAATAGTGTTTTCTTTTATTGCGCAGTATTAAAATTTACTTTTCTATAAAATATATGTATTTGCAATCATTTTTTGATGACGGGATATTATTTATGTATAATAAATTTAAATTTTCAAATTAAATTCTTGACGTAGTTAGTCAACGCATTTTTTATAACTTCTAAACCGAGTCTTCGCATCACGTTTTTGATATTATGTGTTAAATTGATTTTCTTAACATTAAATAAATTCTACAAAAATGAGAAAATGTGTGTGTACACGGAAAATAAACATATTAAAAAAATCAACGAAACTACGAAATCTGCATTATAATTGAATGCATTTAATGATTGTGTAATTGAATAAAAAAAAAATACTGTTTAAGATATAAAAAGAGAAATTTGAAACTGACAAAATTTTTGAGATTTGACTAATAGTGATTTTTGCTGTTAGAAGACGTAACCAATAATCTAACAATTATTAATTAATTTATTTTTATTTGGAATATTAATGTTTTATAAACATATATAAATTTAATAAAATTACATAATTTTATCATACTTTAATGATATTTTTAATAATGGAATGTATACGATCGTGAAAATACAGTCTGTTTAGCAAATTTTTAGTATTACAAAAACATAAATAAAAATAAAAAACAGACGTTTTTAGTAGATAAAATATGAATTATACATCGAAAGAAATAATGTATGAAATATTACAAAGTATACGATGAATCCTATGACGGCAGTGTTATACTGTGATAATTGCAAAAAAAGTTTCAATAAGTACAATTTAAGTTTTAAAAAGTACAGCGCGAGTTGCATTTATTGAAAAAGTTTCAACACATATTACAACGTTGTATGCAATTATCACTGTATAACTGCCGTCATAGGATTCATCGTATACGCTGTAATATTTAATACATTATTTCTCAGTGTATGACTCATTATTTTGTTTGTATTCAAATCAATATAATTATAAAGTTAAATTATTATATCCCAGTATAACCAGGAATAGATTAAACGTAATTAATATGACATGACAGGAATCATGTTTCTGACAAAACACGGTGGAATGACATAAAACCAATCTGTATTAATAATTTGAACATCTACGAGACTTTTGAATCTGTTAAAGCGGATACAAAAGTCTCATTTTAAGTAATATAAGATAAGCAATCATTTTTAATCCATTATTGCAGATATAAAATACGTGTTATAAATAATGTCTTACAATCTATGGTTATTGCACGTTATAAAATGTATTTTTAAATAAATATATATACTGATTAATGTTAATTATTTTAATTATTATAAAAAGACATATTTTTTTAAATATACATTTTTTCAACATTTATTAACATGTAAGATTTGTTGTCATTGTTTGTTAGTTAATATGTTAAATTTGTGTTAATTTATAAAATAATTACAAAAAATAAGAAATTAATATATCATCAGAACTTTCTTAGATTTTGTAATAATTTAACATGTGTAAGATTGTAGATTAAATGAAATTCAAATTAATTAACTTAATTCATTTATTGACTTTCGTATAAATACATTGAATCTGTTAAAAAATGATTCAAGAACATGATTAAATATTATGATTAAACAAATTAGTAATAATTTTTAATCTGCATCTGGTTACTAGGATAACAAATATTTTGTGTGCTTACATCTAATTATTTAATTTGTTCATAGTTAAAATAACTCAACATTAACATAAATGTTTAGAATTAGCAATAGTGAATATATATATATTATGTATATATAAAACATATTTTATTAATAAAAAAATTTTATCCAAAATTATTGATAATAAAATAATGTATTTTTATATTTTAATATGTACATTGTAATTATAAGATTAGTGACTTTCAGGATATTGTATATATTATGTGTTCAATTATATAGTTAGGGTGTATATACAAATATTTTAAATATATGTATATATATTCTATACTAACTGTTATAAAACCTCCAAGATGAAAAAATATAAACAAAAGAGTTTTACAAAATGTAGAAAATCCTGTGATTCATTTTTAAAGTAATTTCTTTATATCTTTTGTTCATTTGAAGTTACAAAAATTGTGTCTAAACAAACGAAAGAGATAGGAGATATCATATTTAGCTTAATTAATTACAAAACTTATCTTTATGTATCACCGGTAGTACCAAAATTTATTTGAGATTTTGTATAATGAAATTAGAAGAGCAGCCATCTAGCTGACATTTTATTATTATAATTCTGATTTTTTATTGCTAAGTTTACTCATCTAATTTTGTATGCAGTTTTATATATTACTTTATATTTTGTTTAAATCTGATCTTCAAATTCTTTATCAAATTCATTACAAAGTTCCTATGAAATCTGTCATTGCCATTATTATATTTTATATTTATATATAAATTATAATTCTGTATGTTTTTGCATTATTTTATTTTCAATATCTAGATGTAATTTAGCGACTGTTCTGGCATGTTTTTTTATGTGCTGTTGAGATGTTGTATTATTATCAATATATTGTTTTCCTTGACGAGCAGCATCCAAAGCTGCTTGAGTTTGTAAATTGCGTAACTTTAATAATCTAGTTTCATAATGCAATAATTCTTCCTGTAATTAGAAATGTTATATAGTTATATCGATATTAAAGTTATTAATTAGAAATATTCAGTAGAATAATTCTTACTTTTAAAGAAACTAATTCATCATTTGAAAACTTAGCTTCTTGAGCAACTCTCCACAAACCTTGCACTTTAGGTTCTACAAATTCTTTGTGATTTGGTCCTTTTGCTGTCAGTCTATCTAAATTTTCATATCCATTTTTAATTTCTAAATGTCTTTCCCTTTAAACGAAAATTTACATATAAATATATATATATATATATATATTTGCGCACATAAATTCATTAATACTCATACCATCTATATAACATACTAAAATATTTTCCACTTATTATAGTGAAATAAGTAATATATATTATTGTATATATAATTTATTTAGTTTTTATAAACATCATTATACCTAAGTAAATTAGCTTTTCCTATATAATTTAATTTATTTCCAGAAATTTCATTTGTCTCTTCTTCTTCATCCAAAATATTCCAACTTTCAGGTTTACCAATTAAACTATCTATTAAAATATAATTTTATTTAATACATAAATAAATAAATAAATAAATTAAAAAATATTTATTCCTTTTATATTTGTATATTTAAATTTAATTGTAATAAATAGTTAATACCTTATTATCATGCATATACTATATTATATATAAATGTGAGAAAAATTCTGAAATTATGTGTACATAATACCTACTATAATTTACACAAACAAGTTGTAAACTTACTTTCATATACTTCAGGATCTCCAGCTTCTATATCTTTTAAAAGGCTTGTATACTCATCAACTTTTTCCTGATGATGAGTAAACTCTTCTTTTAAAGCTTGAAGTTCTTCATCTAAAGAGTTTAATGTTACATATGCATATGATTATATATTATACATATATATTATAAATATATAGGTCAATGTCAAAAGCCATACTTTTTAAACATCCATACTATTCCATAGTAATGACAGGTATACTTAACCATTGAGGATATAGGTATACAAATCACGGTATGGTTGTAAAGTATAGAATTTGACACTAACTCATATATATATATATGAAAAATGGTGGATAATGCCCCCCCCCCACCCACCCGAAGTTAGGTGAAGCCCCAAAGTGACGGGACCCATTAAGATGGTTCTTCAATCGATTTTGACAGATATTGCAGATTTCGTTATATTTTCGTTAATTTATTGAATATGATTATTGTTCGTGTATACGCACATTTTTTCATTTTTATACAATTTATTTAATGTAACAGAAATCAATTTAACATAATATTAAAAATGTAAATAGCAAACTCGTTTTCGAGGTGATAACAAAACGAGTTTAGTAAAGTCAAGTAAAGTCAACGAATCAAGAATTTTATTTGAAAATGTATATTTATTACAAAAAAATATTTTCTCATAATTAAAAAATGTGCGCAAATTCTTGTATTGTATAAAAAAGCAAATTTTAATACTTCAATAAAAGAAAATACTATTCCGTTACATTACACTTGAAGAATCCCTTAAGCACCGAATGACAGGACTATATACATAAATATATATTTATAATAAATCATAAAAGTAGTACTAATAAAAACTCACGAGAAAAACCAGCTACTTCAGCTTTAGCCCATAATTTATTCAATCTTTGATCATTAAATACATCTTTTGCTACATAATTACTACCATCATTTAAAGCCTTATGTCGTTTCAATAATTCTGGATCATCAGTTTCACCAAAATGTTCTAATAGTCCATATGTACTCATAATACCTGTATATAAAAAACTAATTTAGTTTTAGTTAATTCACAAAACATGTTGTTGAAAGTATTATATTTTATTGAAATATAAATATATGTATAGATTATATATTTATTTATATATAGATTCCATGATTGTTAATATAACAGTATAAATAATTAAATAAATTGCAAATGAATTACACAAACATGCAAACAAGTTTAATACTTGATATTTGTTATAAACAAATTTAGGTCTATACTATATTTAAAACAAATATTAATAATATATTAATTTAAATAATATATAAACGTATAAATAAATAGTAGAAATAAATGTAAAATTTCATTTTATTTTATTTTAATATTACAAAATTTGGTTACAAATGGATATTTTAAACAATTATTAAAAGTATAATCGAATAAGTTATTAAAAAGAACAGATATATAAAGTCGTAGAATGAACAGCGAAGGCAAGAAAGAAAGAATTCATAATAAAATTTAAACAAGCTACGTAAGTGGTTTACAATTGAGAACTAAAATTATAAACTAAAAAAAGAAAGAAAAATGTTGTTAAAATATTAAATTATAAATGTTTTTTCGTTTGGCATGACAAACAAAACCAATTACTGTTTGGTTTTGGAGCTTTTTTAATTTAGCACACTTAAAATCTATCAAATTTATGTATTTTTTTTACTAACTATGCTTCAGTTGTTTGGTCACCATAGGCAGCCTATTACAAGGAACTACTGTAGAGAATTCAGCATAGATTTGCAAGTCAACTCTATTACAGGTAGGAAATGTCCACTGACAGACGCATACATAAATATAATCTTTTCCTAACTGAGCTTGGAATGAGTACTTTGTCAGACCGGATTTGATAAACGATTTGATATTTTTATTGGCATGTAAAGCTATAAATTAATCTGACTCACACCCCCCCCTACTCTCTTTGTTAATTGTAAGCAAAGAGGTAAATCTTAGAATATCTAGTTTTGTCACCTTATTATACAAACTAATTTTTTGACAACAATGATTCCAATGATCTTTGAAATACGGTAATTCTTTCTTGCGTGATCTTAACTCATTTTGGGATAGATCATTAACGGAATTTGATAAAACTGTGAGAACTGCAATTTCCTAATCATGTTTTTATTAATAATGATTATATATTTAATTAAAAAATGCAAACTACTATTATATCATTAGTAGTTTGATATTATTTTTTTACTAACTAAAAATGATTAATTACTTATTATTTGCATGTATCAAGAATAATATGAAAGTTTATATATACTCTATATGATATATAAAAGCTTTCATAGACTAATGATTTTATTATACACCCTCTTATATACACTTTTACACACTCATACATATCATCAGTGTATGAATAACCACTTCATATTCAACCAACATTTTAATTTAGTAAGCAAAACTTTATTAAAAATTCTATATCTTATTTTATATCTAGTACAATTGTAATGAAATTTAAATGTATTATTTCAGATAAATTAATTTCTTAGAAAAGCTATAGGCATTTTTAAAACATACACAAGGAGTTAATAATATTGTTAATTCACTGCATATATTTCATGTAAAAAATAGATATTTATATATCTTTTAGATATAGATATTTAATAAATTTTGTATTTTATAACAAATAGCTTACCTATTAATTTCTTTCGTAATTTAGCTTCTTCTAATCCACTATCATCTTTTCCATCTGCTTTTAAGTGTTTAAAGGTTATTTCTTCTTTGTCATGTATTTTTAGATCACTAAATATTGATTGTAATTTTGCATCTGTCAGCCTCTAAAATATTTTATTATAATTATATTATAATTAATATTATAATATTTTAAAATAGGCATTAAATTAAATTAGATTATATTAAATATATTTTTACATGTTTTGCTTTGATCCAAAGTAAATTCAATTTTGCCATACGAAAGGGTTTGTCCAATTCGCGTAAAGTGTTTGATACGTGAATATTGTCATTTTCTTTTATATTTGCTTCTGCCGAATATTTATTCACTGCTTCACAATAATTTAAGATTAAACATGATAATAATATAATAAACAAAAGTTTTTTCATTTTAAATTATTTATTTGTATATATTTATATATTTTATTAATAAACAACTAGTGGTATATAAATAGTTATATTAAATAAATTGTTTCAACTGTTATTGTCTTTGTAACTTATTAAAATATTGACATATTGCTCACTACAACAAAAAATCTTTATGTGACATTGTAATTGTGACGTGAGAAAATTAACCATAGGCTCCGTGAAACCAGATTTCTAAGTCTATCCTTGTCAGCGGGAATATCCCACCAATTACAATACATATACATGAAACATTCCCGCTACGTTTTCTGTCTTTTTTCATCTGCAACACAGTTTAGGCTCCGTCATCCGTGTGGTAAGATTGTAGCGCCGCTCTAGTGATCAAAACATGCTAGAGCGCTAGAGGCACCAGCAGAGTGGAGCCGCTGTATGCATCCTGGCATCACTGCCCAGCACCATATTTTACTGGTCTGTCCTCGAAATTGTCACCCGCTTAAACAATAACATTTTTTAAGGTGGTTCTCTAAGCAATTTTGACAGATATTGCAGATTTTGTTATATTGTTGTTAGTTTATTTAAGGGGGTTCTCCAAGTCTACTACAACGGTTTAGTGTTTTGTTTATTAGAATATTATAAAATTGTTTTTTATAACATATATGTCTTTACAACCATTTTTTAGTAATGGGAGATAACTTTT
>JABFQC010001255.1:0-20229 GCA_022817085.1 Psilanteris sp. ZL-2020 | reverse complement strand
TAATTGTACAGAATTTGATGAATTAGTTTAGAAGAAAAGAATAGTATATATTTTTGTCAATTTATTATTAAACTATAATGAAAGATTGATATTATTTAATGATTTTTTACATATAAAGTATAATAGCAAATTTGTAACATTTTCATTAAAAATTGATATTTTGTTCCCTCGGTATTGAATTTTGAAGTTTTGAACTATCATCCATATGTTAATCAAATTACTAGGAAATTTTGTTAAAAAATAACTAATATAAACTAATAGTTTCAGTAATTCATAATAATAATAATAATAATAATAATAATAATAATAATAAAGCATATTTTTAAAAAAAGTTTCTGAAACTGGTAATCGTGGGTAATTAATATTTTATTTTTAGTAACATGAAACACGTACACTGCACCAACTGTTTATAAATAAATTAAAGCTTTTAGTAGAAAAATTGCTTTTCAATATATTTCACTTAAAACTGTGTGATAAATTAAACGTCCATAACAAATCGTCTCATTTGTTACTGTATATTATAATTATATTACTTATATACTTATCCCAGAATTTATAAAGTCAAGGCCGGAAATCGCATGGAATACAAAATACCCTAAAGTATATACAAGTATATAGGAGATATACATACCCAAAAAATTATTAAGGTATATGCAAGTAAATTTTTGAGTTGCAAAAAAATATAGAATTGAATTGAATAAATTTAACTTGAATCATATAAAATTTAAGAATTAAATTACCGAAATTTATAGAAAGAATATTCTAAAGTTATTTCAACTCCATTGATTACATAATGAAATTATAAAATTAGATTATTTCAAACTAAACATACAGTTATTCGTATACAACTCAAAATTACTACGCACGGAACATTTCAATTATATTTAAAGAAGTACAAAACTAATCCGTAAATGTTTTATTATTCTAAATAACCTAAAGTAAAATTAAAAAAAATAATAATAATAAAATGCCAATGTTTGCATAGCCAAAAGTTATTAAGATAAAACATAAAATAAAAAATTATGGTCACTGTAAGTACGATCTAGTAATCGAAAAATTGTATTACTTGATAAAGAAAGAAGTAAAAGTTTTTTTCAGTTTATTCAATTTTTTAATGAAACATAAACTGCAGCATATCAAATGCGAATAACTTTTAAGGAACTTTATTTTTATATTTTCGTTTTATTATATTTTTTATTATTTTGGAATTAAATTTACTTAGTTTTTGGAATTTATGTTCAGTCCTTTATTCCATAAGATGTAAAATTAAAAATAATTTGAATACCAGTTATTCAAATGTTTAAGTTTTAAAATCAAACACATCCCCGAAATGCACACCTTATATATATATGTTATAATAAAACTTAATAGCTTTAAATAAATTGTCAATTTAGAAAGTTTGAATATAAAGCGATGTAAATAATGTAAAATACATTATTATTATGCAAAACGTTCTTTTATGACTTATTTATAATATGCAAAAGAGATCTTCCTTTTAAAGCAGCATTTAATTTACAAAATATAATATATATTACAAATTACATCGTACAATATGACCGACCGCATGTACGGCAAAATATTATACACTCATATTCCACACATCATGCCTGAATCTTGAATTCAAAACGAAATGAGTTTGCTCAGACAAAGCATTGAGATTTATAATATTTAATTCAGCGTATTTCTACATCCTATATATAACCCGTATACTGAATCAACCTGGACCGCACATATAAACTTAAAGTTAATGCATTTGCATAACTTAATGCATGCCTGTTAAAACTCATTACTGAATTTTATGCAACCGTACATAAGAAATAATTTTACAGAGTTGAATTTATAAAAAATGGCATACAAAGTACGATGTTAAAATCAGTATTACGTGATCTTTATGAACGTTAATATTTTTAGAGAATTTTTGTCGAATTTTCATAAATACTGACGCAGGTAAAATGTAAAAAATAAAGAACACTTTATATATATTAAAGAAATTTATTTATTTTTTGTAATACACTTCAAAACTAATTTTTTTGTTATTTCTAAGCAATTCGGTTGTTTAATGTCCTCAAAAACATCAAGGAATTTTTCAACAAATTTTGAACCGTCTGCTGAAACAGTCGATGACCTGAAATTCAATAAGATAATACATGTATATATTTACACACATTTATTCATTAATTTTTACACTTTTATTGTTTTATTCTAAAATGCATTAATTTCATTGCACTTTGCTTTATTTATTACTAATTTCGATCTGTTGACATTGATCTGTTGATCTGTTGAATCCGAGACAATCATTTACTATCCTAATAGGGAGACCAGTCGCCTCACGTCGTAAAAGCTGCAATTATTTCTTGTACTAAATGTGAGACAGAATATTATAGTTAGCGTAACAATTAAAATAATATCCATAACACACAGAAATAACACCGCCAAGTTGTTATTATTAACGTTGTAGTTTCGATTTTAAGATTTCAGTTTAATGTCGCAAATCCAATCATTTTTACTGGGTAGAATGTGAATGCAGAAGAATATTCAATTAAGAGTTAGTGACGGTTCAATAAATATTGTTAAACGCAAAGAAAATATTTTGTATTTGTCAAGGACAAAACGTTACCGTAAACATTGACGAATGTTTGTAAATAATACCAAACGTGTGGTAATTTTCGGTAATTTCCCGCAAACTTGTATTTCGTACTTGACAAATACAAAATATTTACTTTTGTATTCAATCACATTTATTCAACTACACTTTTGACTCAATTTTTTATCTACCCGCATAAATTATTACACTGTAATTACTAATTAATTGCTTACTAATTTTATATAAATTTTCTAATTTTATTTTTTACAAATTACAAATGTTACCGTGGACTGTACCTCACATATTCTGCATATGCATACATATATATATATAAAATGCATATAATTATCATAATTATGGTTCAACAATACAATGATTGAAAAACAGAAAATGACTATCGTTAAATCAATTATAGCGTGTGCTTTAATGCATTATTATATCAAATTAATTTCAACAATGAAATCAATACGGACAAAAGCATTTGTAGAAAATTTACTACACTGTGAACATCGCTGACATAAATGTCGTCATCTGGAAATATTTACTGTAAATCGTAAACTTTCAAATCATCAAATGAATCAAACAACTCATTGTAATTCGTTTGAATACGATAACTCGGGTACTCGAGTCGGGCATTATTGTGTTAATAATTAAATACTGATTATCGTCCCACGCGAAAAAATTTAGCCCCGCTGAACGTGGAAATCAGTCTGGCAAATCGTTGCGATAAGTCTGGCAACGGTCTGATAACAATCCTGAAAGCAATTTGGAAGGTAGTAGAAATAGTTTGGAAATAGTTTCGAGTCTATTCGAACTAAAAAGGTAAAAAACTTCTCGTCTCGAATTCGAAACACGGTGTTCCAACTAAGCTTATAAGTCTATTTAAGCATTGCACATAACAAATCGATGTGTCTGCATGACCGGAGTTCAATTCTACTGAATCAAGACTAATTGCTATACTGACTAACATTTTGTTTTTTTAATGCCTAAGTGTAGGTAGCTTGTTTTCGTGTAACGTATGGCTTATTATTATATTTAAAGAAATGATAAAAAAATTGTTATTAAAATTAGTATATATATATATATATATACATATATACTAATTCATGATCATTTATTGTATTATTTTATATAAAAGTTATAGTATATTGTTTATTTTTTAAAAAAAATATCTGTATTAGAATATCTTCTTTAATATGATAGATATAGGTATACTTTAACTCAACTGTAAAATCACGTACTTCCACTTTTTAGGCAAATTTACAAAAAGAAAATGTAAATTCCGCATTTGTCATGATGCACAAAATATACATAGGAAACATTTTGTGACGTATACTATAGAAAAAGTGTATATGGTTCAGTCAAGTATATATATGGTCGAGTCAGTATAATAACTACTAAACGATATATATTCAAATTTGCCAGACAAATCTATTTAAGACAACGATTTTAGTTCCAAAATAGCCTTTAGTTGAATTCACTATATAAATAACTGTTTCGAATATACAAAAAAATTGAAAATTATGAAATACAGATATTCGTGTCTCGACAATAAGTTCAAAGGTTAATAAGCATATTATTTAATTTGGAGGTTATTATATTTTGTGTAATTAAGCATTTCAATTATAAACATCGAATATCTTAATTTTAATTACACAAATAATCTTTTAATTAAAACATTAGATTTTCTATTTTAAGATTCCATTGACTCACAAAATTTGTTTGAGTAATATTAAAACACTAATAATCTTAATTTAAGACATCATCGTATTAATGCGAAAATTAAATATTTCGTTTTAAGACGTAAGCATATTAATTGAAGATAACAAATATAAGCGTCTTAAGTAGACTTCGAAAGTCTTAATTTAATACACAAATATCTTCTTAATTAATAGTTTTTTTAATTGTAATATATTATTAATTACTGAACATTTAAATAAAGACAGTTTAAAATTTTACATTGAGGCATTGGTGTCATAAATGAATACGGTTCAACATCATATGTTAAGTTATTTGTGTTTTAAAATAAGACATATCATCGTCTTACATTAAGACATTGGAGTTTTAAATCAACACTTACGTTTAATCCATTGGTGTCTTAAATTAAAACAAATCAATGTCTTACGTTAAGATATTGATGTCTTAAATTAAGATGTTTCAACGTGTTACGTTAAGTTATTTGTGTTTTAAAATAAATCACGCCATCGTCTTACATTAAGACGTTGGAAACTTAAATCAACATTTACATTTTAGCCATCGATGTCTTAAATTAAGACACATAAACGTCTTAAATTAAAATATCGGTGTCTTAATTTAAGATGTATCAACGTCTTGCATTAAGATATTGGCGTCTTAAATTAAGACCCTGAAGTCTTAAATTAAAACATTTTCTCGCTTAACATGAAGACACTGTTGTATTATATTAAAACACGTCCATGACCTTTTCTTACAGTGCATATTAATTAAATAATCACTTAAAATAATCAATTAAAATATTTCCCCCATATATTCTTTATCTCGGGAAGAATGTTTGTTCAGTGTAGCTCTATTAGAATGAATAATCTAAAAATAATGTTTCATTGCTGCAGCTAAAATTACATATTGTTGCCATGAACATAGTATTTTTTTCCATGCAAAAGATGGGAATATTTCGCGAAGTTCTGCGAAAATATATTTATTATTTGGAAAAGTTTCAAAAACTCCGATTTTTCCGCACCTAATATAAATAAGTCTTTTAAAGTGAGTTATTTTTGCGCATTTTTCATTTAGTTAGGCACCCTCAAAGGAAACTTATTGAAATTGCACAGGCGCGCTGGCAAGATTCCTTCTTACGATTAGTCGTTACCCGAAATTAGTTGCATGAAGTATTTATGTCGAGAAATCTGGAGTTTTTTGTTAGACTTAATTCGATTTGAATTTGGAGTTAATTTTTTAGGCAGAACGATGTACTTAAGCCGTTAAAAATTATGCATGGTCGCGTAATTTGCAACGCTACGATTGAGTATGAATACGTAATAAGAAGATAAAGTTGTACAATTATATGCAATTCATTTCTTATATATGCTTAAGTTCTATTGATAAACAGAGATACATAATACTATCTCGGAAAAGTTCTTCATTTGAAAAACTCAAGCATTGAATAGACTCCTCAGTAAATCTCCGGATTATTTACTCGAAAGGATATTTTTCGATATAAAAAAAACAAAAAAAAATAAAACAAAAAAAATTTTTTCTCGTTAAATAAATAAACTTCAATAACCATTTTATTAGGGGTAAACGTAATTATATAAATATAAATTTTGGTTACAAAAATACGGTTTTTATAGTTTAGACGAAAATGACATTTTAATATTTCACCTAACTAAATTTCGATTTGAGTGACATTTCGTCAAAAAAAAAAGATTCATAAGTTCCTAACGCAGCCTATATTAATTCGAAATTTAGTGAACTCGTAATTCAGTTTCAGAAGTTTCATCCAGTCTAAAGTCGTAAAGCAACGACAGTGATTTACGTTTACGAAAAATTTTGTGGAACAAACATTTACTTAATTAATTCACAATGGAATTACAAAGTTTACGCTTTCCTTAAAAACAGGCTTTTTGAAATTCGTTATCTTTTTCATACGAACAATTATTATTTTTGCTACGCCGTGCATAGATGAACAAATTTCATATCCCGCGTATGAATTTGAACACATTGCTATCATTACATACGAGAGTTCTTTCCGTATGATAACTTTTTTCGCGCGAGTTTTATCGCGACGATTTTATTTTAGCGCTATCTTAATTAACAAGTAATTCAGTCGGATATTACATTATACTATACTTTGAAAATAACATCAATCACGTTTCATTTGTAACAAATTTGCAACTTTATCTTATTATCGTCGTTTAAACTTTTTTTTACATGTGTTGTGTTAATCATTTTTTTTCTTATGTAACTTAATTACAGAAAACCAACGGAAATTATTTTGGTTTTTTATTGCTTCATCGCTGCAAGAAAATAATTCTTTAAAAGTGAATTTCATTAGTGACCATTAAAATTTATTTGTTTATAATACCTGATATTGCATTTATTAATTTAAGTATATTTCCATGCAGGAAAATATGCGAATAGAAATTAGTAACAGAGAACGCAGTTTCGATAAGATTAAAATTATCGTATAATAGTAATTTATTTTCATACTTTGGTATAATGCAATTTAGTTGTATAACCTTATTATATTATCATTTTTACTAAACCTTATATTATTAGGATGTCTTTCAAACCATTTTGTATTGAAGAAAATTCTTTTGTATCAATTATTAAATTGTTATGTAAAGTCACATTTTTAACTTTAACAAAAATGGATCTTATTAATGTCAAATATATTCTCCCATGAATGTAGAATGTCTTAAAATAGTTAAAAATATTAATTTCATATCTTCGTATGAAATGATAACAAAACTCACTAAATCCGTTGCGTGATACTAGGAGAATTATTGTGATACATTAATGTGATACATCAGAGTTTAGGGTGTTTTCATAATAAAACATTATAATAAAATATTAAATTAAAAAAATAGAAATGAATTATTTAATTTTAGGAAAATTCAAACAAATATCTTAAAAAACCTACTAAGTCGATCCAAGACATAATCTTGGCAAAATTCATGTTTCAAATTGCAAATAAATTGAGTTATCTTTATCAATAATGCATTTTAATATTTATTAATAAAAAGAATAAAAAGGGTAACAATTTCTGTTTCAAAATGAATTCATATTTTTATAACAAATGCTGACTAACTAAAATGTATGTCGGTAAAATCCACATAGAAAACCCTAATATATAAAACTGAAACTACATTAATTTCCAATAATTTAAATTTGTTGAACAATTTTTCAACTATTTACAACATATATGTCCTAAACAAATTATATATAATTTATATATATATTTTACTAGAAACACATTTTGCTATAATTAATTTATTGCTACAAAATAATTAAAATTGTACGCTTTTTCCTGCTCACTGATAATTTCTTTTGCGCTCAATATAAAGCATTCTCCAAACAAGCATTAAATTTCATTTATTTATATTTATTAACGTTCTTTCTCATCTGTAAATGATAATTAATCATCATAACAATTCAATTCAATTAGACATCTCCAGCATTTATTTCCATTTGCAACACTTCATCTCGCAAATTAGACACAGTAAAACACACTTTCGTTGTTTCGCAAATAAATGAAAAATCGCTGTCTTTGTCTATAATTCATAAAATTGGCCATTACGACTATAAGCGCATTTCTGAACGAATGTTCCGTAATAAAACGTTTAAATTACGAAGTTATTTTTCGTCGTGTAAAAGTCTTGTTCTCAGATTTTGAGATGAAAAAGAAGAAGAAGGAAAAAAAAAGCAGAGAAATAAAGAAAGAAATGGAGATAAAGGAGCCGAAAAAAAAAAGAAATAAAAAATCGTGTCATCGACAAGATCGATTCATTGGAAGCATTTTTGTCGTCGGTAGCGCACCGGAATTTCAAATTCCTCCAACTATAGAACGAATTCTCCGGTCTTCGGGCGATCGATTAAAGTTATAACAGAATTTTCAGTCACGCGGGCAGACTTCGTCCCGCGCGTCGCACTGCGCAAATCTAGATCTCCGCAAAAAAGTTAATTTAAATTCCGATTAATCGCAGTTGAAGTTACGGCCGCGATTAAAATTAGCGAAGTGCCGCGAAGTAAGCAACATATTGGGAGTGCGCGGGATACGAAGGATGCATATACATAACGGGAATAAATTACGCGTGAAAAGCGAACTTGCGAAAACTCGCGATCGACTGCCATAACAAAACCGCGGAAAAAACCGGCTAATCTTTGATGTTTTTAAAACACGACGAGGCGATTTGCGGTGTTTGACCGATCAATACGCAATCGATTTGTTTGTTATTTTTTTAATTAAGCTTATTTGCGCAAATAAATAATAATAATAATAATAATAATAACAAAAAGCTAATAAACGCGCAACGTAAAAAGTGTTTTAACTAAATTACGCGAACTTTTATTAAAACTATACTTTACAAATTGTCCATTAAGTTTAATCAATATTTAAATGCAGTCAATATAATGCATATTGTTAAACATTTTAAAATAATACTTCCTGAATATTGTACGAGTTTTAATGTAGGAAAAAATGTGGCGCGCTGTACTTATTCTAAATGAAAACCTGAAAGCCGATTCCTATTGTTTTTGCTTTTTTATTTTATGTTTTTCTTTTTTTTTTTGTTTTTGTTTAAGGAAAAGCAACCAATGACAAAATTTTTTCATTTATTATAATGTGCGATTAAGTGTATACAATATTGTATATTTGAAAGCAACGATGTGATGTATAAACTAATAATTTCATGTTATTTATAGGTAATTGAATGTATGTGTATATATGCGAGTAACAATTTTACCAAATCAAGAGTTCCATGACCACTAAATGTATATATATATATACTGAACATAGACACACATTTCACTGATTATGGATTTTGTTATTTGCGAAAGTTGTCACCTATCTTTATACGAGTTCAAAAATGAACCTTTAAATTAAGTATAAAATAAAAAAATTAGTAGAATAATTTGTACAAAATCATAATTATGCTGTTGATAATTATACACGTTAGTCTTTATAGTAAATATTGTATTATCAATTACGATAATAATGATTAGTATTATTACTTTGAATTTTTAAAATAAATTAATATTTAAATATAATTAAGTTATACTTTGTTTTGTATTTATATTATTTGTTATTTATTGTAAAATTAATCCTAAATTACAAACTAAATAAAATATTTCCAATCTATTAAATTATGTTTAAATATAACACCAATTGACGTTTCATAATTTATTTATTAACTACAAAATATGATTTATATAAATATAACATTTTGCTTTCAAATCAGTTTAAACATTTGTCATACCAACATGTATGGTTCAATTATGTTACAAAACTATAAATTCAATGAACAATTATTTGTACATAAATCAATAATATATATATGTATATAACATTAAAACTTATGTAATCACATTCATACAATCACTGCATTATATATTAACATGAAAAAGGAAATATTTATCAATGACTATAACAATATTCCATTGAGCAAACAACATTTCTCATATTTACATTGGTAAAATTCTGTTTTTATACATAATAAAATTTTATTCGAAATAATTAAACTTTTTTTTATTTTTTTTTATTTTCAACATTACTAATTATATTTTTGTGTAAATTTAATGTGGACAAAATAAAATGATTCATATAAAATATTCCGATTTTATAAATAAAGGGAAACTTTATATAAGAAACACAATGAATGCAGATACTACAAAACACAACATAGATTCATATTTGTTTAATAAATTAACAATAAGTGTTTTCTTTATTTTTCAAATTTTAAGAAAAATATTATTAAATTTCATTTCAATATTATGTTTTTAAAGCTTTCGAATAATATATGTATTTCGCAAGATTGACAACAACGAGATCGAAATTATATGCTCGGCTACATTCGGTTTCACATTATATACATTTATAAAGAATGACAATAAATAAAATTCGTAAATAAAACATAGAATAACGTTACATACAAATAAATTATTAAACAATTAACCAACTTAATTAATTAAATCAAATAGCTGGATTTTTAGGTTAAGTGTGCTTCTTCGTTCTGAATATTTAAGCTATCCATGTAATGGCTAGTTGGCACATTTACTTTATAAATTCTTATTATAAGAATATAAAAATTATTCATGTAATGTAAATATAATAAAAATTTGTACAAGTAAACCCTTTCTGTATTAATACAATATTTATTAGTATACGTTAACTGCAAATAACGATATAAAGCCTTGTTAAACATTTAATATTTCCATTTCTACTACACGCATTAAAATAACCCACAAAAAAGCATAATTCAAAAATTAAATTTATATTATAAATTATATTAAGTCAGCAAACAGTGCAATCCTATTGAAAATCAAATCCAATTAATAGCAATTTCTATTCAAACGCATCCAAATTTTTGCGTACAATAAATAATTACAATCCCATTCGCAATACACGCCAATATAATTTACATTTATCGACGTCTGAGTTTACGCTGAAAAACGTAATTTAATTTTCCATCACTGTACGCTTCTCCGCTGTCCTTCTTACTGCCGTAAACATTGCACTCGGTTATCTTTTTCCCTGCGAGAATTGCCTTCGCGCTGCGGCAATCTGGCAATAGAGGGTTAAAATGAAATGTATTTATTGTTTAAATAAGAGGACCATTCTGAGCTAAGCCTAGGGACACCAAGTAGGTTAATCCGCTGCTGTTTCAATCTGACTATAAATAAACCGAACAATCGAAATGCGTACAAAAATGCATCCGTACTTGTATACGTTAAGGAGGTTGGGTTACTACGAGTTACAACTTACCACGGCAAAGTTTGCGGGTGGAACGTTACTTGTAAAAGTGGCAACGTCGCACGCTTTCTTGAAGCTGATAATCACAGTGAAGTTGACGCTGCTAATTTCATAGTGTTATTGGGTGATTTGACAATTGCATCCTATAAGATAACGTGTAATAATAATAATAATAGTAATAATAATAATAGTAATAAATTATATTACTATTACTAAAATTACAGTAGTAATTTAAGTCGATTTAAAAACGCATCCAAAGTATAATGGCGTTTGATATTTAAGGTTTTATTTGATTTTAATTCTTTTTAATTAAATTTTGAAATTTATTTTTAATTGAACTATAATATTTTACAATATATCTTGTAATAATTATAATTGATATTTGATACTGATTCAAGCATCTCATTATTTGAGGACGTTATTTTATAATAAAACTGAATACCAAAATTTGGTTAATTATTCATAATATAAATGTTGCACTTATGTTACGTACATTTTTATATATAAGTACTTAGCAAAATTAGGGTAGTTTTAATTAAATCATGTATCATAAAATTATATATATATATATATATATCACAAAAATGAAATCAGATAATTTTATCATTTCGAGAGAATAATATTTATAATAGAAATTACTCTTGTTCTATTTATCTTGAATATTATAGTTGTTCGTCAAATTAATATATCTTATATATCTTATATACCTACTTGAATCTCGCGCCATTTTCGAGTTTGCAATGTTGTGACATCAACGTCGTAAAATGACGTATAATATTTCTTCAAATTTATAATTTAAATTTTTCACGAATTATTAATAAGGCCCCATGAAACCCTATACACTGAAAAAAATAATCTTACAAATTTTGCCAAACTAGACAATAATAGTAAGAAAAATGGGCAAAAATGTAAATAATATGATAAATTATGATTAGAAACTTCTAAAAATATGTGAAATATTACCAGACAAATGATAAAAACAATGATATCGTCTCATGTTTATTTACATTTCTGCTCACTTTTCCTACTGTTACGTTCTAGTTTGGTAAAATTTGTAAGATTATTTTTTTCAGTGTATATATAGTTTCATAATTTTATAATCTCTTTTCTCCATAAAACGCTTGATGATTTTATTTTCAATTTGAATTTACATTATTTCCACACAAAATACATTTTATTCAAAACTTTTTTTCATTTTAGTCCATGGCCCGACATTCTTAATAAAAACTTTTTAATTTACGCGGGAAGCTTCGAAATTGCAATTTTCAGTTGGCAAAAAACCGCGACGTTCGATTTAATTGCTCGAAACGTTTTATCCTTCGTGCAACATCTAATGTTTTTCGAATCGCGTTAATACCAATCACGATTCTAATCTAAATCACGACGGTTGCCGAGATGCGTATCGCGTTAATGATGCGTCTCAAAAGATCCCAGTTCTGATTCCAATTGTAATATTCCGCATGACATTCGTATTTGAATTTAAGTTGTAACGCGAAAAGCGTTCGAAACCCGATGCGCCGTGTGCAAACCTTATTCAATAATCTTTCTTCAATATCGCTAATCGAGTCTTAGTAAAGTTATTGCTCAAATAACCAAATTACTTGACAGTGACTTTATTTATAACATTTTTGAGCATAGTTCAATTCAGTTAAGTGGAGGACAAAGTGTCGCGGATTTCGCAGATTAAAGTTTGTTACGTTGGTATTGATTAATTTGAGAAGCAGAAATTGTTTTCCTCATTTTTCTTACTCAAGTAATTATTACGAGTAGCACAAATTTCGCATAACAATTTTGCTGTTCAGGTTCAGTAACTGTAGGGTAAAAGTTTGAATAACAATCATTGAAATTTACAGTAAAAGTGTACACAGAAACTGCAGCCATTTTGACTGTACAGTTGCGTTTTTGTACTCGAGTTACTGAGGTGAACTGTAATTTTTATATGCAAATTTTTTCTGTGTTTGATAAAGATATACTCAGTTCGTTGCGAATTAAAACATCAATCTTAGACTGTGTTTTAAAGTGGAAAAAAGACAAGAATCAGGATTTAGTCATTAAATATATTAGATTGTAAGTTTTTCATATGACTAATTAAGTTTTTTAACAAATGGAGAATTTGTTTTTGAATTTGTTTAGGTATAAATTTTCATTATTATGTTTAATTAAGGAAACATCCTAACTGCGTTAGGGTAACGCTTTTTCATTTTTTTTAATCTTTAATTTACGTATATTAAGGTGGTCCTTCAAGCGATTTTGACAGATATTGCAGATTTTGATATGTTTGTTACTTTATTTAATACATATATTTTATTAATTCATACTATTTTCTCATTTTTGGAGAATTTATTCAATTAAAAAAAATCAATTTAATATTGTATCGAATGCTTAGTTAGCCGACTCGATTTCGAGATGATAAAAATCGTACTCTGTTAACTGCATCAATAAAGCATTATATAATTGGTTGTTAATTAATAAATAAAATTCTCCTATGTATGTGGCATGGTCTAAATCATTTATAAGTATTAATTCTGTATACAAATAACAAACCAATAATAAACACTATTCCGTGACATTAGACTTGAAGGTCCCCTTAAAGGGGTTCTTCAACTCTAATGTAACGGAATAGTGTTTTCTTTTATTGCAGTATTAAAATTTGCTTTTTTATACAATACAAGAATTTGCGCACATTTTTTAATGATGGGAAAATATTTTTGTATAATGAATATAAATTTTCAAATAAAATTCTTGACGTATTTAGTAAACTGGTTTTGTTATCACCTCGAAAACGAGTTTTCTATTTACGTTTTTAATATTGCGTTAAATTGATTTCTGTTACATTAAATAAATTCTATAAAAATGAGAAAATGTGCGTATACACGAACAATAAACGTATTGAATAAATTAATAAAAATATAACGAAATCTGAAATATCTGTCAAAATCGATTGAAGAACCACCTTAAGGCGGTTCTTGCATCTTAATGATATCGAGTTAGTGTCTTATGATACAGAACTATTAAATAACATAGATATTTCTTTTAAATGATTCAATACATTGTTTAATAATGGGAAACTATATTTCCATATACATTTTAATGTTTAATAATAAATAGTTGATATTCTAACCGAACTCGTTTCTTATTACCTAGAAAACGAATTCAGTTAGAGCTTTAATAAATAAACATAAATAATCATATCTTCCATTAAACAACATTATTGCAAAATAATAAAATATCTTAATGTAATGGTCAATACAGAATAAATCAATTTAAAAATATATTTAAAAATCTTCAGTATATGTCAAAATCGCTTGGAGAGGACCACCTCAATAGGAGAAAAAAGTTACTAGAAATTTTCTTATGTCTCAAAAAGGATTTATGGAAATGTCTAATATTGCAACAATGACATTATGTGAATTGATTAATGTTAATTAAATTAAATTAAATTTAAATTATATTAATTAAATTTCCTTACATTCACTGATTTTGCTATGGTATATGGTAAACTATATAGTTTATACATTACATTACCATAATCATTTTTATTATCTGGTTTTATTTTATTTCATTTTCAAAATAATTTATGATAATCAAATTTTATAATAAAAACTCAACGTATAACTCGTTTGATAAAACAACCGCTGTTATATGGTCTAATAAAAATGATTATTTTGATTGAACGTTGATTTAATTAAGAACATTCATATGCATCATGTATGTTTAAAATTATTGAATACTTGATTTGAATTAATAATAATACAAAAATATGTATACATTAAAGAGATATGTTGATCACATTCAGTTACCCTCTACAGAAAAAAGTAATCTCGAAAAAAATAGTACATACAAATAGTAAACCTGAGATATATTTTAATGATATTTTAAATGATAACAATTGTAGTTATAAAAAAATATTCGTTGTTGATACCGCAATACAGAAAAGTTTATTTACTATAATAAAACATTGTATATCGATCAAATAAAAAGAAAACAGCAAAAAACAGAAATTATAATATTTGTAAGGTATTATTTTTAACATGTCATAAATATAATCATCATACACTGAAATTCGTTTTATAACTGACGTTTTTCATAAACGCGAATGCGAGATTATCTTTATGAAATGACATTTTTTAAAACAAAAAGGCAACGTATATATAACGCGACGCAATAATTACATAAAAAAGTCTATGCGAATATAAATATAATACGAAACAGATGTAATATAATATTCCGGTCTTTACAAATGGCAGATGCATATGAATAAATTTATGCTATTTGCGTATTAATGATTTTCAATATCATTTTTTCCAAAAATGGTCGTCATTAAAATTACAACATCCACACAACTACAAACGCTTCGTTCTTTATGCATATAATATGCAAATTGTGCATAACATTTTGTTATCAAATTCACTTGTTAAATTAACAACAAAACATCGTTGCTATCTTTTTTGAATAAACTTAATATCTGTCATATAAACGAAACTCGTGTAATAATTTTTAAAAGCAATGACATTACTCGCTTTACTGTTCAGAATTGTTCATGAAACAACATAATAACAAAAAGACTTTTCATTCAGACGAATGCCCTGGCATGACGGACAAAAGAACTCGAGCGCGATTTATTATGGTTCACAGGTCGACCAATTTGATATTCATTTTTATGGCCAGATTATAATTTTACGAGTTAGCATAAAAATTGTCGTGGAAAGGTCGTTTACGAATATAATACCCACTAGAAAAGTAATTTTGATCGGAATCGCCATTTTACCTACTCTTTTTTTGTTCAGTCAGACTCCCTTCAGGATTCATTAATAATAGCAAATCCGGTATTTTTCACTTCGTTCTTATAAGATGTTGACGCTCTGGATAAGAAATTAGAACAAATTAACTATTATTTATTACGAAAGGATTCACCGTCTCGCAGTGTTCTCCATTCTTGTTAGATTATTTTAAATTAACAATTTTAAATTAATAAAATTTTTGTAATGGTTGTTTATTCTCAATAAACGGATTATAACACTGACAAAACAAATATTTAACAATTTACTATATAATATACCAAAAGTGGACGATACGTGAAAACACAAAAAAAATTACTACATTATATATTAAAATTTTCTACATAAACTTGAATATATTATTATGTGCATTGCCACTTTTACTACATTATATACTAATTATTCTTGTATTTTCACGTATGGTCTAGTTTTGATATATTATGTAGTAAATTGTTAAAAAATTTTTTTCTCAGTGAAGGAAATTAGGATTATATCTGTCACGATTTAAATTTTCAGGATAAGTTATCTCTTTTTATTAATATTATAAATATTTGAATACAGTAATAGCGGTAGGGGGCGGAAAATAATATACATAGTTGTAGTTATTTTTTTATTTTTAACAAAGAGTAGTACATATTAAATATATACATATGAACAGAATATTTGTAAATGGGATTTGGAGGCATAGCCCCCCACACACTGAGAAAAAAATGTTTAACAATTTACTATATAATAAATATAATATATCAAAAGTGAACGATACGCGAAAATACAAGAAAAATTACTATATAATGTAGTAAAATTGGCAATGCACATAATAATATATTTAAGTTTATGTAGAAAATGTTATTATATAATGTAGTAATTTTTTTTGTTTTCACGTATCGTCCACTTTTGATATATTATATAGTAAATTGTTAAATATTGTTTTTCTCAGTGCATCAATAACAATAACGATTTCGATATGGAAGTTACGTCCTCTGACCCCCCTAATTACGCCCGAAAAACTACATGTTTGCTTACTTAATTTATATATAATTTTTAATATAAAAAATAAGAGCGGTATTTGGTGAATTATTTATGCAATTTTAAACGAGGGGGGTTATGTCTCAGATATTTATTGCAAATGATATAAGAAATTACTTTTTATTTCTTTCAATTGTCATTAATATTTTGCGAAATCAAAAAATCAAAATTATTATTTCGTAATGATTGAAATAAATAATGTTAAAATAATTTATTTGTATTATTTGTTGCAGATACTTTCGATAAGATTTTACTAATTATATTAATATATATAGGTATATATAAATATTATTTCATCGTATTACTAATATATTTCCCATAAAAAACTGTATAGTAATTCCGCACAATCAAAATGTATTAAATTACAATTTTTATCGTTAAGTTTATTATACAGAATAATTCAATAATTTTGATATTTACAATTTTAAGAGAAAATGAATATATTTTTTGCCGTCGGCATTTTAAAATAGTAATAATCTTATTATAGTTATTACATTAAATTACCTTTTTTACAATTTTACAATTTAATTTTAACTATACAACTCAGTTTTTTATAACGAAACATTCCTGACAGCGATGTACACTCAAATACATTGTCCTCGAAACAATAAAAATAAAGTTTATCGTATCAATATCATATTACATTTATATAAATTGTCACGATATAAATTCATTATTCCATTTTAGATGCGATTATTGTACAAAGAACAATGGATAATTATAACATTATTTATATATATTGTATAAGTCAAATACACAGTTTGTTTATCTCTGGTCAACTACTGTGTCACTTTTGTACTATTATAATAGTTTTGCAAGTCGGCCATTTACACAATCAAATTGTGTTTATTCATTGACACCAGTTGCAAGGTCACACTATGTAATTCCATATACACTATAGCAATAAAGTTGTCATTATAATACAATATACCACTTAACTATGTACTTTCGTATAATAATATTTAATTTTAAAATCAATTTAATTTCATATCAATATAACTATTTGCGTGTATATATATATAAATATATAAATATAAATGTATATTGTTTTTACATTAACAATATTGAAATAAAACATTAATATATAGTCAATATCATATGTGATTAATAATAATTAAATAATTAATAATAAATGCTTTAATAATTTAAATATTTCCCTTTAAATTCTGGCTCGAATTAGGACCAGATGTTGGTTCAAGTCTAATCATCTCCAGCGAAGCAGATATAATTAAATACTATTTATAAACATATATTCAATACTAATGATTCAATAAATTTTATACATCTTTTTCTCGTTACTTGTTAACCAAATTGAGTATTTTACACGAGCAATAAAATTGTTTAATTCAATGCAAAAATAATTCTCTTAAAAAGTATATTTTCGAAGTATTCGCGTTAAATAAATGCATTTTTTTTCATTTGTCACCGTAATTTATTGTTAAATTTAAGTTGACTTTATTGTTTATAATCACATTTCCGTAGAGCTGACCTATTTCGTTTAAAAAATTATTCGTATTATTATAAGTTTACAGTAACAATGGTATATACAAACAGACAAAGTCCAACATGTATATTAATATATATAGCTACGCTGATGTCAACTTCATAAAATATACGTAATATTACAAATATATGTACTGAATAATACGTATTCAATTTTACACAATTATTACATCCCATAAAACATATATTTTATATGAAATCATTCGAGAGACGGAAAAACTGCTAGCGCAACGGAGTTTAGGGTGTTTCGTTAATAAAAACGTAATAATTAAATATTATGTTCAATAAATAGCAGAAATCGATGCATCAGTTTTAGGATAATTTTAGCAGATATGTAAATAAAACACCTTAACAAGTAAGAAAATTCTGAAAATCGATTTCTGCTTTACAAATTAATTAATATCAATACAGTAAACTTTAATTTGCGTAATCCGGCGTGTCGATAAAATCCACTTTGTCCTCCATTTAATGATAATTAATTAATACCCGGATATCATTATAAATAATTGATAATCATCCGATAATTCCGAGTTGGATCGTTCGTTTCGCGTATTGATCGTGCAAAAAAAATTACCATACGCTTTAGTAAAAGTGCTCCATTGATATTTTTATAATTTTCTTAATATAAAGAAAAATTTACGTTGCTCAATAATTTTATATATAAATTCTGCGAAATAATGAAAAATTATTTACTTACCTCCATCGTATCGAGCATAAATTATCACCGTACTTTCCGAATTCTCATAAACTGATTATATATTTTTCGTCTCAAACAGATATTAATAAGAAGAAACATCAATAATTCACGACATAAAAATTACTTGTTATCGTGTCAGAAATACAAAACTACCGAATAACATTCCCGTTGTCGTTTATCACTAAGCTTCAGCGTACAAAATATTTCCTGTTTTCTTTTATTCTTTTCATCTCACGTTTACAGAGGATTATGTGTTATGCAATTTTGAATTCGTTATAGTTATTTCATTTCTCGCGCTATTTTGGACGAAAAGCCGATTGTTGTATTCCACGTGTATAAATATATATATACATATATATTTCGCGCCGCATTTCATCCCAAAGTCTAATAATAATAATTCGCCTTATAAAAGGATAGGTCCCTTTCTTACGACGAATTTTTAATTGAACCGTATTATATTAATCGGCTTGTGCATTTCATTAAAGAGTTTTATTCTTAATGTGCAATTTGTCATATTATATCAAAAGGACGCGAAAGAACTTCTTATCGTTGAAAAAGAATTTTGTATGAATTATAAAATTATTTTTCATCCTTTTTGCTATCGCGAACCATTCGTTTGCTGAAACTATTCTAATATAAACGCGATAATACAATAATTATCATAATGAATGTAATCGAAAAATGTTCTTCACCGGGACGAACCTTTTTAAAAGTACATATTTTAAGACATTATTATTTTTTTGTTTTTGATCTTTAAATTACAGCTGGATGGTATTCGTTTAAAAGTCGAGCTAATGATGGCCATATTATAAAGTGATAAATTATTCACTTTGTAATGAAATAAAAAAAATCGTTCTTAAACATTTATATAAATAAAACGCCAACGTAAATTGGCATTTACGTATTTTTCCAGAAGGATCTTAAGTGAAATGTTGTTGGAATAAGATTCATTAAATTTTATTAAAAAAAAAATAGTATAATTATTTTGGTATTATTGATAATGGGAGATGCGAGTTATACATTCTTTAAATATCTGTGAAGAATTTTTAACGTGCTTATCAGTTATGCTTAACACTAGAACGGCCAAGGCAGTCATTTTGATGTTTTCTAAAATTCAAACTCATTTTGAGTTTCCAATTTTTAACAAAAATTGTTGAAACTTTTTGACATTTATTTTATACCTTTCTGAATTATA
>JABFQC010001254.1:0-20230 GCA_022817085.1 Psilanteris sp. ZL-2020 | reverse complement strand
GTTGTACTTTTTAAAACTTAAATTGTGTTTATTGAAACTTTTTTTGCAATTATTACACTATATCACTGCCGTCATAGGATTCATCGTATACGTTGTAATATTTCATACATCATTTCTTTCAGTGTATATCCAGATTTATTTGTTAACATGAAACTATTAAAGCATGATATTCACGTGATTCAATAATATTGAACATTCTTCTCAAAAGCTTATAATAACATAAAACTCAATTAACAATTTCGTTAAGAAAATATATATGCGTAATATGTTCTCAAACCATTATTGCAAACTGAAGTTTGACTAATGTACCGAGGAACTACATGAACTTACATGTCTTGAATAGATAAAGTCAATTGGAATACTGCAGTTGAAAGCAACAGGAGAATGCATTTTGAAATTGTCACGTTCATATAGGATTATATTACAGTTCGTTTGGGTAAATGACTTCGGCGGAGACAGAACAAACGCGTCCGCCAATTATCAAAATGTTTCGCACGGTAAAACGCATTCCGCTGCCTGTTATTTGTTGGAGATGAATAACACCTGTGATTGAGCTTCGAGAATGCGCACCCTTCCACTCGATGCTGCTTTTTATTTGCAAATGCGTTCAATCAACAAACGTCAAAAAAAACGCATCACGATTTAAATACGCACAACCTCGTGACAAACGCACAGCTTTCGTGCTTTTTACTCTCGCGACAATTTCAAGCTTTACTCAGCATATTTATTTACTCTTTTTGATTCGATAAAATTTATAATAATTAAAAAGGGTGTTCGCTTTAATAACAATGGCGAATTTAAAACAAACGGTATCGCAAAAAAAAGTGATTCGTTTTGAATTAAATCTTTAATCAAGAGTGCCAAAAACATATTTTAATATATTTTTGTTACTCGTTTGGTAATAATGTTACAAGTTGTACATAACCAGCGTGTACAATGTTGTTGAAGTAAAAAATTGCACGAGAATATCAAAATGTTTTCATATCTTATAATTATTCTTTGTTTTTTGTTAAAAATAAAAAAACGAAAACATATTTTAATATTTAACGTTATATGTACATATATAAATCTTAATTATAAAATATTAAAGTACAAATGTTTTTCAAACATTGTCACCAATCCACATAACAACCACTGCTATCTCTGCTTAACTCCCCTTCGTTATGCGTTATAACTGCAGTCTTCGTCCAGCCACTCAACTAAATAAAGAATGTATTTTCATAGTATTGTTATAATCCAAAAGTTTTGCCAAGCCATAACCACGCGTGGCTTGCCTAATTACAAATCGATGATATACTGAACAGGGTTCTAGCTGGCAGGTCACCAAAAACCATTGTGGTATAACTCAATACAACCTGTTCAAGTCCTGACCTATTTTCCTGATCATGACCACTTTATTTCAACTTAGCAAAAGCAACTTCTACCCTAACCTTAATAGGGCATATCAAAGTTTACCCTGTTCCGGGTTACATTACTGACAGGGTATGCCCAACTTAAATTCTAATTGGAATATATTGTCAAAGCTTACATATTTATTAATAATTCTGTATTTATAATAAAATAAAGCGGAAACTCAAGTGATATGTGTCTAAGCCAGATTTCCAATTAAATTTTAATCAAGACTATTTTTTTAATGTATAGCAATTTTTTCTTCTGCTTAGTTGTGTCTAAATAAGAAATAGTTACGCGTGATACAGTCGATGATAGAGATTTGAAGAAATACTATAACTGTACTGCAATGTGTTCTTCACTTCATTATAACAGTATTTTAGTCAAACATAATTTCAATGTTTCGATATAATAATGTGAATGATATAAATTTAATATACACGGTTCATCTAAATTATTAAAATTGTACAACTTTCTAAACCTCGTACATTTATTTCGAAATAATAATAATAATAATAATAATACGTGGATGAAAAATAAAAATCTTACGATACAGAAAACGGGAACTTTGTTATTAAATTAGAAATACTTGTAAATCCGATCGCTTAAAACATATTTAAAATAAACACACCGTGTACGATTAAATAATGCTGTACAATTAACAAGTATAATACATTTAGCAGTCCGTTATCATGGATTATTAATGAAAAAGTTTGCGTGAAAAATCGAGTGTTAAGGTTAATAGTAAACTACCTAACTGATATATTCATTGTTTTTATATTCGATGAGTTTCATAAGCATGAATTAGTAAATTTAAGTTAAATGGTTACGCGGAAGTACTTACTGCATATCCTGACGCGATTAGCATGTTATAAAAGTTAGACCGGCGCTTATGATAAAGTGACTTACATGATATCATAAAAGTTGAAAGTTACTTCGCGCTAAACTTTAGCATGAAAGATGTATTGGTCCAAGATATACATATATTAATCAAAAGAATTCAGTTTTTGCTTGGGTAATCATTGATTTTGCGCACGCGGCTTTCAAGATTTATAAATTGTCAGATTTTATTAGACATTTAGGTATGAGACAAGAAAAAAGGTATTAAAATTTTGAAATAATACATAACAATAATTAGGACGCGTATTTTTGTAAACATTGTTTATATTTCATGTTATTATTTTTTATAATTTAAAATTATAATATGAATAAGTTTTAATACTGATTCTGTACTCTCCATATAGAATTTACTGCGAATCTTCCTCGTTATTTGTTCAACCAATCGTTCGCCTTTACTTTTAAATAATATAATCATTTTTCGCTGAATCAGTGCGTAGTTTGACAATTAGCGCTTGCGAGTTCAATTTCAATATGCACTTTGCATGCGCTGACACTTCATTATCTCCTTCAAATCCGAAATTTATCTTCATCATTTTCCGCTTAAATTGAATTGTCTTCCTTTTTTATCTAAATAAAATGAAATTTAATTAATAATACGTATTAACAAATATATATATATATGAGATACAAACAACTTAAGTGTTTAGGATGTTGTTTTTAACTTTAAAAGTAACTTTTTACTAAATTAACATTTTTCGTGAAGTCTAAGATAATAATCCAAACTAAGTGTTTTGTAACCATTCCGTCATGAATATAAAACAAATCTAAACAAATGTTATACAAATATATCTCAATTATCATGAATCCATATTAGTTAATAGCAATTTTAAAACCTATTAAAAACGTCTCAAAGTTGTTTAAGTACCAATTTTTTTAATCTCTACAACCAAATGAAGCAATTTGTTTTCACTCCATTAAAAAATTGCTCGTTTTATAATAAAACAAAAAACTGATTGTTCCTCGCATAAGAAGATATTGAATGACAAAAAAGAGGCAGTGACTTTGCGACGCGGTTCATGACCTTGCCCTATTTGTTACATACAGGAAAAAATGTAATACCAAAAGTATAGTGCCAGATATGAGATGTAAAATGAACCTAAAAGGAGAAATGACTTGAAGATCCCCTATTCAGTTTATCTTCCTTTCTCTTTTCAGCTATTTTTGCTCAATCCTATATATATACATTTTGCAGTCAGAATTACGCTTTATTAACGATTGTACTCCAACGAGCACGTTTTCACCGTCAAAGATAAAAAGCACCTACGAATTAAAATATGCATTAGCATTATACCCAGATCTTTAAAATGGTAAAACATCGATCACCGTTATTAATTATACGCCTTAAAAAGTCAAAGATGGTTATGCTCGGTTTTATTAAAAAAAAAAAAAAAACAAAAAAAAAGTAAATAAAAAAAACAATTGTACGTACAATTCATCTAGAGTAATAATAAATTGAAACAGCATCTTGGGGTATGCGCGCATAAATATTTGCATATAAAATGGCACCGCGACGTATGGAGATGTAAATGTAAAGTTATGTAATAACGCAGAATACACGTAAATGCACCTGGATAATCATACAAAATGCTTCTGCTTGACATACGAATTCTTGTTATGTCGCGTATAAATAAGGTATTAATAATGTATTAGTGTAAAATGAGCATGTAGGTAAGATGAGAGCAATTAATATACTTGCTAATATACAACTAATTTAAAACAGAAGAATAATGGAAAGGAGAAGAAACAAAGAATAAACGTATTAAAAAGGTTCAAATTAAGAACAAAATTTCACGCGAGAAATGAGCCACAATCCTGAATCACCAAGCAAATGATAACTCTAAGAAGTTTATTTGAAAAACTTTTATAATACAATTTTTGCATACACAATACGTGATTAATCATTTTTATATAACAAATCATTCGGTAGATCTGATAATTTTTGGAAAACTCTTGATATAAAAAAATTTTGGTCGCTGTAATAACGTGGATAAAATCGAATAGAAACATAAGATTTGTATATTAAATTCAAGTTCTCTGAAATGTTATTTGAAATATTTATAAATAATCAATACTTGAATACAAAATATATATACTTGATACAAGTTTTTTTTTTCCATATGTATTTAACAACAGTACAAAAGCGATATTTTTATCATTTATTATTAAATAGGTGAATTCATCATTAAGTCACGATACGATTCTTTTAAATCTATAAATATCAAACGATTTTAATTAATTGAATTATTTATAATAATTTTTTATAATTGAATTAATTAATGTTATAATTTTGTTATTTACATAAACAAAATAAATAATTATATTTTAAAACTTTCAACACAAAGCATGATTATAAATAGTAATAGTAACATTATTAGCGTTACATAATTTTAATTTGAAGTTTGAAATCAATTAACAATAAATAGTAATTTAAAATTAATGAATGGTTATTCCCTACGTGACAACTTTTGGTTTACCCATCGTTAGAGTTATAACGATGGTGACTATCAAGACTGGATTAAAGTTGATTAGGCTTTTATATATAGGGTGGTTCATTTATTACGTTATGTTTTCATCAATGAAATAAGCGTTTATTATTAAAATCCTAGTATTTTGAATTGAAATAACAATTATTTAACAAATACACATGCAAAATATTATATAAATTTGCAATTTCAATAATAAATAATATTCATATTGAACTGAAATTTTTTTTTAATTGTAGAATATTTTATAAAGATTTAATACATTTATATTTAAAACATTATTCCTGATTAATAAATATTCTTTTAAATATATTTACAATTTCAAGTTTAATTTCAATTAATTTAAAATAAATATATTTTACGTCAATACACTGTTACATTTAAAATATTATAACTACAGAATTATAATTTATAAAATAAAACTATGGTTGTATACGAAATTATTTATTAACAAAACTTCGATAATAATCCGCATGTTACATTATACAATACATTCGAATATTTAATATACTTTATTTCAAAATAAATAGCCTTAAAATTATAAATTTATTTAATCAACTATAATTAATTTTATAAGATTTATTATAACACGAATGTTTCTCTTTAACAGAAATAATATTATTACTAAATATTATATTAATACTAAAATCACTTGAACTAAATGAAAATAATAATCCACAATCATTATTAATAAATATAATAAATGCAAACATGTTTACCAAATAATTCATTTAATTAATGTCTTAAATAATCAAAAGACCGAATTGTCTAATTAAAAATGTATTCGCAATTTTTTGAACTGTGTATGATTGAAAATACTTGAAAACAAAATTTAATCTTAAATATTATATACAAAACTGTAGAGACTTATTTCATCGACTTAAATTCTTAAAACGATACATTGATAAAAAATACATTCATACAAACATTCTAAAAACGACTTTCTTTCAACAAAATTCTATAGAACAGTCTAGATATATTATAAAAAGATATCGAGTATATAAACTCGTACATTTTTGTATTTTTCCTATTTTCTTGTCATCTATCTTCATGTAATAGTTGCATACTATATATATGAGTTTGTTTAGGACAGTTAAACTATCGCCAATGGGGCTGGGCGTCTGGCTCCAAACACGTACGTGGTTGAATATATATAAGTATTAGAAAAAGAACAATTTTGTATTAATAAACATTAAATTTTGACACAAAATTAAACACATTGATTCATTCTTATCAACCTTATATTCCCTTTCACATATATTTTTAAGTTGAGAGATTGTTCGAGCGTAATCAGTTGTTATTGATAATGGCTATAATTATTATCCTAGACCGTGTATCATTCTAGGATGTAACAGTCGGTTTAAAATTTTAATACAACCATTATGCATACGTTGTGTGTAATATTTTATTTAGGCCATTATCTTATTAATTACAAACGTATCGTGCAGAAGTTTACAAAACATTTATTGCTTTCCATTTGAACAATAATAATATTAATCCAATTTAGTTGCTATTGATCGTGTACTATTATGTGACGTACGCCAATTATTTACGATTTTGTCAATCGTTTTGAAACAGATTTTAACCGTTTAAAAAATTAAGAGATATAATTTAAATTTTATATTTTTATTTTTAACAAACAATTGAACTTTTTTTTTCAAACATTTGAAATTTTGTTGCAATTTCTGCTATGTATGAATTATGTAGCAACATATCTGAGAAAATGATACGATCTTTGAATATGTTTGAAGAATACCTAATATATATATATGTCTTTTCAATTTCATGCAAGATTAAACAGAATCATGTAAGAGAAAATTAATTTGTTATAATTTTTTAACACAATATATTGTACAAAACCGATAGACCAGCTCGTTCAATTGACAAACTCAATACACGCATTTGTGGAAAATAAACATAAAATTCATCATTACTCCAAAATAGTGATATTTAAATCTTTGTTCGGGATACGTTTTTCTCGCAATGCTTATATAATGGTACGTACATATACACTCGTTAAGCAACATACCCACATATATACGGCGAAATTGTTATACTTTTATTTACGAGAGCAGCTGCCGTATATAATATCCGTTTTCGGTTAATTCTACAATTAATATAATATAACGATTGTCAGATAATTCAAATGACACGCGGTGTTCAATTATACCAACGGAACAAAATGGCCGCGTATATCAGGAATTTTGTTTTTGCATTGGCCGACGATAATTAAATTAATAATCGTATCTTGCTTCAATATACTAATTAATCTTCATTAATTAAGAAGGACCGATAGATCAACAAATCAATGCCACGTCAGCGCATAAAACTGCAGAATAACTATAATATAACTGCGCGTAATACTCTGATTAGAAATAAATAACGTCAACTTAATACTCGATGACAATATATCGCGTTGTATCAAACGCACTCGAGATGTAACGAAGTAATATGCACGAACGACTACACATATATAAACTTGTTCAATACTTGTGCCTACATCAAAGGCTTTGAGAGATCACTGGGAGAAAACCAGACGATACGTTACCACCACGACAGACTAAAAGCATAACAGTAATTAAATCCATTCTGTTCTCGCAAGATCTATCGATCATTTCGTCGGATTTTCATCGGGAATTAACATCTTTCTTATACGAAGCCGCGGCTCGACATTCGTGTCAATCGATCCATTTAGTTCCACGAATATGGGTTAACGCTTCGCACTTTTGTTTGTTTTATCTTCCTGCTTGGAGATCATATTTGATGTATCCTATTCAACGGTATCACCTTAACGAGCGCCGATGCTTCCCTCTACTCAGTGCGCAATCAATGACAAAGGCGTTAATCAATATTATTTCATTTACGATATATATAAATTTACAAAATAATTTAGAGACGGACAAAAGCGATATACTTCGTGTTCAGATTAACTGCTTTTTGTAAGCCGTGTTTGTTTGTGCGGGTAACTATATATTAAATTTGTATTTTATTATTCCACAAACACACTCAGCTGCTGATTATGAATATATATATAGATGGAACCTTTTAAGTTAGTTTTATTTACCAAGAACAAAGGTTTATGTATTATTAGTATACTTTGCATAATTATTTTGCTATCGCGGACTACAAAGTGAGTATCTAAATCTTCTGTTTATCCCGTTGCAATTTTTCCGCGAAATTCTTGTATAATTATTCAATATCTCGTTAGTAATAGTGGGAATAACTTGATATTTGTGTATATTCAATTTATTTATTCAAATAGCTGCAGGTGGCTTATGAGAAATAATGATTCTAGTAAAATATGCATTTTGCGTTATCACGAGATTCACGAAAGAATACTTTAAACGTGTCACATGTACATGCTATTTATTACAAAACAAATATGTAAGACATATATATGATTCCTTCTATGCTAAAAATGCTGCCTATTACGTTGACAAAATTTTATTTTCTATATAAAGCATTTATAATGGTTTGGTTTTGACAAAATTATTTTTATTAACTGAATGCGTTTGAACGTAAACATGGAATATGACAAATATGCAAAGCTGCGAAAAATATTTAAACATTTTATTTCATCAATCAACTGCGCAAAAACATGCGCCGTCGTATATTTGATACCTGCTAAAAGAAAAACGTTTCTCTAATAGATTTTTGTAAGATTGATACTTTTTGACTTAATGCGAGATAAAGTATGAACTGTCATAATCTTTTTGTCTCAATGGCTTGATAATAGAAGCGAGTAGATATTAATTTCGAAAGAGAAAAATTTTTCTTTCGCTTACGAAATATCGTACGAAGAAAATTTTGCATTAAAATGGTGAACGAAATTAGGAAATAGAACAAAAAGAGTGGAAAATCTCTGCAATTCTCGTAATTAGAATTTACTTCTGATATAATATCAATTCACTTTAAAATATTTACATAGTTTATATATATTTTTCTTTCATTATTAAAATTAAATTATAATTAATTAAGCAAAATAAAAAATATCGCATTGATATGTTATAATCAAACGTAATCAAGGAAACCTATAAATGCGAATAAACTGACTGTGTAATAATAATATAATATATATAATAATAACAAAGTATACATTTGTGAAAAAGTACACGCAGAGTACTGTAATGTTATTGACTATAAATGTACGCAACAAAATTCGTCAACATCACAAAATTTATGCGCCGTTTGAATAATTGAGTGAATTGATATTTATTGTCATAAGTCATTCCGCTAAACTTAAATTCAATTTCACATTGTCTTAATAAAATATAATAATATTGTATTATAATTAACGTCGATAAATAAAAAATTAACCTAAAAATACGTAACTTTTAATTCAAACCGGCAAATCGACTGCGTCACGCGTCAGATCTCACGACACAAAGGTTCGAAATCAGATGAGAAATCGCTTAGACTTAGCGACGGGAAGGTAAGCTCCGCAAAATTTGCGCGAATATAAATCACATAACGGTCCGAGTACAAAACGTGCCGATGAGCTGTTTAATTTGGTACGCGTGAATACGATTTTCGTCGTCGGTGAATCGATCGCGATCGATATTGCGGTATGACAATATCGTGAATTCGGCTAAAAGACAGTAACGCGCTATATCTAAATTTATTCAATACAATTTTTATATTCAACGTACAAAGACGATTTTTCAAGTACTCGTATATTTATCACGACATTACATTTATTATTTACAAACGTTTCGATTAACGATTTTTTATCCGGCGTCAGAATTTATATTCAAAACAAAATGAAATTACATTCTGAACATACTCGTTGAACAAATTTCTTTTACTCGAACAGAATGATAAAATGAATACTATCATGTATTTATAGAACAGCATGATTTGGATGGAACGTAATACCCTCGTTAGGCAGGATAAAATAAATATTTAGTTCCGTGTCATTGACTAAAAAACCACATCCAGAACGTGTAACGCGAAACTCGTGCATTATTACAAATTGTACGTTTAGACAATGTCGGTGCAAAAATTACTTTATCGATGCCAATATCAATTAGATACGTTTAAAGAAGATCACGTATTTTATTGCGAAATGTTTATATTTGATATAGTTGCAATTTATCAGATAAATTACTAAAACACGGCCGGCAAATTAAAACCCCGCAAAAGCTTAGAAATCAATTGTTGGGTATGGAATTTTCATCCAATTCGAGTTTGCCCGTTCTTTGTTAATAATAATAACGACATTTTGCAATAAAATAGACGACAATTTTTAAAACAAAAAGGGCCCAAGGAAGTATATACGTGTGTACGTTGAACGTATATAGTCAATAAGCGCGGAATTAACGTTGTTTATATTTAAAGTCAAATGATTGTTTCGTTTTGAAATCATTCTTAAACGCTCTGCCAAAGTGTTGAATGAATAATATCTCGCTGTTCGATATAATCTTGGAACGGCGCGATTCAATTTATATCAATATAAAAACCATTCGGAAATAAAATGCATTCCCCAAGGTAATGCGAGCAAAAAGTCGAACGTTATTATTGTTCGCTTCATTCAGCGACACCGAATTCGAACTAATTCCGCGCATTGTCAAACGAAAGCAGACGACTAATTATGCAAATGCACAGAGCTTTTCGTCATATGCAAAACACTGTTTTCGACATTGAATTTTCATTTCATGAGATTAGATAAGTCCACATTTTGCCAGAGCCTCTCGGGAAACGGCCAATGTCATTAAAATCTAGTCTGCTTTAATGCGAAGTAAATCTGTGTATATTTTGCGAAGAAATTGTAATAAATTACTCCGCACGAATGAGTTTAACATAAAAAAAAATGTTTGGAATAATATTCAGAAGCGGGTAATTTGAATCTCCTTTATGCAATCTGCACAAGACGGACTACGGCGTAATTTGGAACGTCGGAGCGATAAATCATCTTTTCTATTTATTACAAATACTCGGACAAATTCGTATTGATTTAAACGACAACGTGGCTTTATAACTCGCTATTTCAGTCAAGTTTTTTTCTATTCGCTTCGTTAACACGCCAAATAAACAAATACCCTTGTTTTTGATCCTTATTCGTTTACGCTCACCGCCAATGCAAAACGATTTCGTTTAAAAACAATCCTTCTTCCCAGATCGGAAATGGCAAATCATTTCTAAAATTCGAATACTATTGATATTAATTGAAATAACGTTATCTCTTTTGAAAATTAATCAAAATCACCCAATTTTATTAAATTTAATCCGACTTCTGCAAAAACAAGAAAAAAAAAAAAAATAAACAATCGACTTCAAAATGAAAATTCAAAAAAAAGTGATGAAATTGTCAACATTACGGATCATTCGTCTTGCGAAATTCAAAGTCGGAACACCGAAAACCGCAATAAACAGCGCGCAACAGTGCCTACGTTAAACGAAATAAAAGATTCGGTCATATTTGCTTACAAAAATTGATAGAAGGCCGAAAGCGAAATTCAGTCAAACAAAACCATCGTTTTGAGACAGACCTACTACCTCGCAGGATTTATTCAAGTGAAAATACAGACGACAGACTTAGAAAAAAAAAGAGAACAAAAAAGAAACGAAAAACAAAACGCGCAAAGCGCGAAAAAGGAAAACCCGCGGCTTTGCCGGGGATTCGAAACAGCATCTTATTGTCGATTCTTTTACCGACGAAAAAGAAGTACGACAATTCCGCGCGACCACGGGAACACAAAATTCACTCCCTTTTGATCTCTCAATTGGTGGTTTTTTTTTCCGTTCCAACCGTACTCCGAATTACGCGTTACACTTATTTCACGTCCGCGAGCGTCGTACTTTTAATTTTTGCACGCGCATGGAAACAACCTTAAATTACTTTCGAATCGATACGCGCTTCGATCAATATTTATTTGAAACACAATTGCGGCGGTATTTTTATACAGAATACATATATAAAATGGCATTGTCACATTATTACTTTCTATCTTTCTATCGTGGCTTTGGCGAGTGAACATCTTTTTTGCTTTGTGAGCCTAGCAATATTGTTGGCGCATGCGCAAACACCCACTCGATCTGCACTCGGCAAATTTTTCTCTTTCTTAAGCAATACACTGCGCGGACAAACGGATGCTTTGTGCATTACGCGCAATAATGAATTATGAAAAATATGTTATTTTGCGTTTGGAATAGTGAAAACCTTACGGCCGTCTCAACCGCGTGTTATTCGTTAAGAAAACGCCACGAGACGAAATGATTTTTGCAATATGGCTGTATAAAACAAATCGTTAAGCCGGCCGAACGAACGAGCAAATTAACTGTACTATTCGCGTTTTGCAACGTAAAATTGTTTGAGCAAAAAAAACCTACCCTCGAGAAAAGCGAACGTGGGATCGAAGTATCGAACATGTAATTTCCATACATATATTACTCCCATATACACCCGACACCCTTTATTTTTCCGCACGGGCCTTAACCGGAACTAAAGGAGCCCCCTTCTGTCTCTGGAAATAGAACAAATATTCTTTTAATGCGTTCAGAGGAAGCGCGTAAACACGTGCGCTGGACGAGCTTAAAATTAAACAACACCATTCGTTACGGACGTTCAAATTAGCGAATCTCTTATTTTCATCCCTTTTATACTTTATTATCTACTTCGCTCCGTCGAGACCCACTTTTTAACCACTTTTTTTAGCTGAAACTGTTCGACAATGATTTCGAACGAATAATAACTTGATATTAATCGATCGTTATCTTTAGAATGCTTTCGAGGTATTGACAGAAAAATGTCTGGTGCGATTTAAAACATCAACCAACGTCTTTAACAAACTTGTCTTCAGAGACTATATTTCTAATATATTCAGATCATGGTTATTAATTCTCCGACACTCAAATTATTAGTGCAGTCAATCTTATGGTGTAAAAATAACTACACTGAGAAAAAATATATAATTAAAGTTACTATTTATATAATAATTTCAGGACAAGTGTGCAAATGTAGTGATTTATGTAATAGAAAAAAAGTAAATTTAAGGGGTTCTTCAAGTCTAATGTAACGGAATAGTGTTTTCTTTTATTGCAGTATTAAATTTTGTTTTTTAATAAAATACAAGAATTTGCCCATATTTTTTGCTGATGGGAAATTATTTTTCTATAATAAATGTAAAATTTTAATTGATATTCTCGACATAATTAGTAAATTCGTTTTTTATTACCTCAAAAACGAATTTTCTATTTACATTTTTAATATTATGTTAAATTGATTTTCTTAACATTAAATAAATTCTACAGAAATGAGAAAATGTCGCTATATACGAAAAATAAATGTATTGAATAAATTAACGAAAATATAACCAAATCTGCAATATCTGTCAAAAGCGATTGAAGAACCACCTTAATCAATATATAACTATTTTCGACTATTTGATATGATAAAATTCACTATATATTTGCACACTTGTCCTCAAAATATTAAATAAATAGTAACTTTTATTATATTTTTTTACATTATTACTAATGCGCATTACCTTATGTGCATGAGTTTAAAGTTTCAAACGTTGATTATCAACGAATCGTATTTAGATAAATAATAATAATATTTTACAAGGAAAATTTACACTTTTTAAAGTTAATATTTTTAAAAACATAATGTAATTTAAAATGATTGCTATCAAAGTAAAATTCAATATGATTAAACAAATTGATTAACTGAATTTATTAGACTCGTTGATGTTCAACGTTTGGAACTTCACGGCGCATTAATAACTTAACAAATCAAGTATTATTATTATAATAAAAATCGAATGCGCTTCGTTTATAGAATAAAATTGAAAATGCGCGACTTGAAGAATTTGTATTTTTGGATTAAATAATCTACGTCCTGGTACAATCGTGGAACGTAAACGAATGACACCCCAACGACAACGTAATTCGTACAACTTAGCCCCAACTTGTCCGGAAGATTAAGCCGTTATTGATGTACGCGTGTTAAATTCTTTTGATGGCCATTCATTCGATGAAAATGTTCACGGATCAATTAAAATTATTTACACTCGCAATTATATATATATATATATATATATATATATATATATATATATATATATATATATATATATATATATATATATACATATATAATAACGAATATCTGAGTTTATAACAAAATCATAGCGGCCGTTTCTTTTTTCATGAATCATTATGAAACAAATGGTGGGGAGACATTTGCAGAGAGACGAATGACTCCTACGATGTGATGCAAAGTATTTTGTAGTCGAAATAACCATAAATATAAGTTTCCTCACGAACAATGATGACAACTATAAATTTATGTTGACTTGGAAATTTAATGCGTTGTATTTGAATTTCATGAAAATAGATTCAGTAGACATACAATTTAATTAAACCAAGTTCGTTGCTTTGATTACTACCCAAAACCTAATACTGACAATTTTGTCGTTAATTTATAAATATTCCATCGCGCCTTCGATAACGGCAAACGCAATTCGTCTACGACTGTCAAATATAATTGCTAAATATAGTTTTGTTTCTCTGTTTCGAAGGGGGCTCGCGGGCAACTACGGAGAATATGAAAATATTCGTAAAAACAATAAACGAGTAATAATAGATGGCAAGCAATTATTTATCGCGGGTAATTAATATTTCTTGATTTCAGTCCGCGACGACAAATTACGTGGAAACTATTTACATTGAAATTCTCTTTACCTGTAAAGAATGTAATTTAAATCATTTATCGCGCGCAGTACGGTTTTGTTCGAATATTTTTAATCTTTTGCCATGCCTTTGCTGTTTGCTTAGTATCGTAAGTTATTATTTACGAATTCATAAATATAATAATTATTCTTTATTCGATGACTCCAGAAGGCGAGCGCCTTTTGAATATGTATATATATATATATATATATATTTATATATTTATATCCATATTGTACGACATATAACTTTGTCTAATCATTTCTAAATACATTAATAGTTTAATACTGTTTTATAATAACGAAAAGTTGTTAATTAATTTATAAACTTGTCAACGTGTATTAAAGTTACGATGTGGGTAGTCATGTTAAATGCATAAATGATCTAAAAGCAATAACCATCCTAAATAGATGCATAATGCCCACAGAAACATCTTATCAATAACGGAGAGAATTTCTTAATAAGTGCAATACAGATCCAACCTTGATTTTCCGCAAGAAATGTCAAAGGCGCAATTGAATACGAATGACCTTTGATGAAGATCCAAATATACAATACGGATTTACAAATTACACGTTTAGCCAATTCTGCAGAACCGTTTCGAAATATCGGTTCTCGAAATTGCATACGCATCTTGCCAAGACGGATTAGAAAGTTATCAACTACACGCGTGTATATATATATATATATATAGACAGATATATATCCACGGCTTTTGATAACTAAATTTTTCTAATCTAACCTCGCGGCGGATAAATGACGTCGTATCGTTTGACAAAATATATCGTTCTGGATTACAATTTTTTCCGTCCTTTGTGTGGTAAGATTACACGGATTTAAAATGCACCTTTGAAACTTGATACGAGACGCTGTTTAATGTCAACTGACCGGTTGATTTTTTGACGTGAACATTTTGCTCTTCTTGTTTCCCTTTTCTCAGTAAGATATTAGGCTTTCGCTGGGAGGATCAGCCATGTCTTCCGGTACACTTAATTCCACTTTCAACCTTAAAGAAGATAGTAAAAACAAACACTGCCGCCTTGTATGGTGTACTTCCTGACTGACGACGCGTAATATATTTCAGGCTTAGTCGTAGATGATTTTAAATGATAGCCGCGCAGAAAAAACAGTGGCATAAACTTTGAGTACCCGCGATAGCATCGTGTGTTTTACAATCGAGGTTGGCAAAGCCCGTATTATCTTCAACAATTACTTGTCAATTATGCGGCAATATGGTACTTGCACTTCGCGTACGCGATACGCCAAGCAAGATTTTTGCAGCTATAATAACGCGCAACAGTGCGAGTAATAATGACGAGTGTGATGTAAGTTTTTATTGTGACTATATAACGAATTTTGCAAATTGACCTGGAACAACCAATTTAACTTTTATTAATATATACGTATTATAGAAGGTAGGAACAATTTTGTTTATATTGGAGCTTGTAATTAAACATTTATATAAATAGAATGAATAAGTACGCGGAGAAGAAAAGTATTAAAAATTACTCATCAAAATAGCAAATACGTGATAGTGATGTTCAATATTGAAATAATACATAAAATATCAGAAAATTTTCACAAAAATACACGTCATTTTTATTAATTTTATATGTATTATTTCAAAATAAAACACTACTGTCACACAATTGCTATTTTATGAGTAATTTTTAATAATTTTTTTCTCCGTGTATGGAAACGTTCGAAAGTGTAAGAAATGAAATGAAAATTAATAACTAAAATTGGAAATTCGATTAGATTTCTTGCAAACCCAATTATTATTGTTATTGGAACAAAATTGAAACGAAAATAAACAATTAAATATATGTGTATGAAGTTTCAAAAGTTGATTATCAACGAATCATATTTACATAAATAGTAATAATTTTTTATAAGGAAAATTTACACTTTTTAAAGGTCATATTCTTAAAAATACAACGTAATTAGAAATTATTTCTATCAAAATAAAATTCAATATAATTAAACAGGTTGATTAACTGAATTTATTAGATTCGTTTATATTCAACGTTTGGAACTTGACGCACATTTAAAAATTATAAACCCAGCTTGCTGTGCGTATAAATTCTAACACCTTATTTGCTTAATAATAGGTTGTATTCGTTTTTATAATAAAACCGTTAACTGGCCTTATCAATGTATATATAATTTTTATACATTGCATAATAGACATTCTAATTAGCACTATGGTTATACAATCTTAATAAATTGCATTTAATTATTGTTCGACTATATATTACATACGCGTTTCACACATATATTAAATTACTTAATTAGTTCCCTTTATAGGGCTATATAACCTATATATGTAAATAAACTCGTGTGCTTTATAAATGTTTTAATGAAGCAATAGTTGTACGAATACTTTTATGCAAAGCCGTTTTCCGCGGCAACGCGCGCCTATACGCGCGTTGCGCAAATTAAGAATCCAATTATTATAAGTTTCGATAAAACAATTTAACGAAACAAAAGCGCCACTTTTGGCTTAGAATTATTTTCGAAATATTGCCAACCACCACACACACAAACCACTCTCAAAATTGAAACCTTTCTTCAGCGCATCGAACAATATTTAATATTTAACATGACTGACTTCAATCACGAATTACGTCAATATAATCTGCACGGTGTTAATTGAAGAGCTATAATTAATGCATATAACTAATAATAATAATGTTGATACAATAATAATGAAGAAATAATACTCATTTGTCATCGACGAGACGAATAACTAACTTGCAATACACGTGTACTCGCGAATATAACAATTAATGCGTCGTCATTAATTTAAGATTAATTCCATAAAATCGCCGCAACAGCCTCGGCGCCATTACGCCAAGAAGCCGGCCATTGATTCCGGGTTAATTTCGACTCGCGGAGGATCTTCGGTTCTGTTTAAAAAGGAAAAACAACATAGCAGCGGGAAAAACAGCGAAAACGGGCGCGACGTTTGAACCGCGCGCTCCCCTCGAAGGGTCGCGCCCTCCCCCGGCCGACGGGGGTCCCTCTCGGCAAATCCCCGGCGCATTAAATATAAGACAGCAGAAATAAGCGCGCCGAGGACTTCGGTGCGGCTTAATTCCTGGCGACGCGGCGCATCCACTCAGACCTTATCCTCCGCGCGTCCAGGAAGCTCGGTCCGTTCCGTCCGTCAACGGTTTATATTGTGTATGGTCGTAGCAGTGCGACGGGGGGGATGATGCGGGGGGATGCGAGGGGGTGCTCGTGCACGTCTGCGAACATGCGCCGCAGCCTTGTCGTGTCCTCCCGCGGCATATCCTCTTTATGCCCCTCGTGGCCCCGGTCGTTGACGCGCGCGTGTGTGTGTGTGCGGGTGAGTACGTGCACGACCACGCGTGCACGGGCGCACGCACGAACCCACACGCGCGCGTGACCGGTCGCGCGCGCAACCCAATGCCCGTATCCCGCGCGTATACACGGCCAACAGCGGCAACTACTCCAGACTAACCAAAGCACATCTGTACATACGGAATACGTCGGCGAAGTGGTTGCGTTCATAAATGTCATGCTCAGAATACAGCATCCGTAAACGATAAATACACGGCGGACCTGCCTTCCGTGAACGCGAGCGCCAGATAACCGAGATGAGACACCGAATGCGAGCTCGGCATAAAGCCTCGCAAATTCCGCCGTATCGGAATTAGATCCGCGTTAAGAACAACTGCGATATTTGATGCACGCGCGCGTGCACGTCGCACGCCGATCCGAGAGCCAAGTCGACTCACACGGACGACGCAAGAAAAAAGGATCCCCGTCGAAAGTCTGTTTTGCGTTAAGCAAATTAAATCGTGTTAATATATGTGTCTTATTTAAGACGCAATGTGACTTAACGAAGGCGCCTAAGTGCCGTGATTAAAGGCAGAATATCTTGTATTAAGACAGCGGTGACTTATAAGTCAATTAATATGTCTTAAAAAAGTTACATTTAAGACGCAAACACAAATTGCGGGGATTTTTATTCCGGTCCATTTGGTTATGATTCGTAATCGGTTGTGTGACGTCTTACGTTTGCAGATTAATCGGGTCAATGCGAGGCGGTGGAAGAGTGCCATATATTCCATCGGAATATTAAACCTTTATTTCACTGTACGGTATCAACGGGCATTCTGTTTCTTATTTAAATTTCGTTTTTTCGAAAGCTCCACTTTTTCGATATTTTATTGAAATCCCGGACCTCGGGTCGAGCACATTCAATCAGTCAATACATTTGTTTTGGGCTTTATCTTTTTGGGGGTTATCAGGCGTACAGTGCCTTGTTGTTGGACACTTGGTTTTCAAAGTAAAAATGAAGTCGGCAAAGAGATAAGCGTATAAAGGATTGCGATATCAACAGAGACATTGACGGTCTCTCTGGCATAAAAGTTTTCAAATGATAACGTTCGAAAAGTCCATTTGATGATTTCGTGATTTAAATTCAAGCGTAGGATAATCATATTCATATATTTCTTACCGCACTTATCATATTCAATATTAAACATTTCATACGAAGCGTCAAAGTTGTTACAGCGGCTCACTGTATTCATGACCACAAATTACATGCATCGTTTGGAACAATGAAAGTTGTTAATAAATTTCTGTCTCTGTGTCTTTCTCCGAGTCTTCCGTTTACCTTCTCTTTCGTTCGTACATAACTCAGACACGCGGTATAATAATTGAACATTTAATAATTCATTAAACCTAAAACGCAAATTTATGCACGCCGAAAAATAATAATAATAATAATAATAACATTACAAAATTCGCCATAAGAAACGTGGGATGAACGAAAAAAAAAGTAAATAAATTTAATAAACTACACGGTTAGAAACTTGTTACAAAAGTTTGACAAAAATTACCAGACAGCTTACACAAATATTAATATTCCCTAACCTTTGTTTACATTTTTTCGCATTAATCCTCCCGCGTTTATTATTCCAGTCTGGTAAAATTTGTAAGATTACTTTTTTTCAGTGTAAAATGCAAAAGTTTGATGGAAAAAGTAGACGTTACCAATCCAAAATAGAACGGCGCCATTATTTTTGCAAACGCCAGGATAAATCATACAAAACAAAAAAGGCTTCCCGATGCAACAAATATTCGGACGCGCGGCAACATTTTAAAGTGTTCATTATCCTAACGGTGCGCCAACAATATCAATTTTGTTAATGCTCGAGTCAACTGCACGCCGCCTATTCTCGATTGAGTTCGTCCGAAAAGTGGCTGGTAGTTTTGCAGCCCCTTTTTTACTGGGTGTGCCACGACGATATTTCGAGTCGAAAATAAAAGCGATCGGCCAAACCCTTGTCGAATAAAGCCGATTATTTTTATTTCGAGCTTGGAGCGCAGTTCACCCAGTCCGTTTTAGACACCAAACAAAATTCGACCCACCAAATCGTATCCTCAATTAAACTCGGCGATGGTAAACTTTGCGGGTATTGTTTTATCGAAACGAACACATCAATCGCGAAAGATCAAACATTTATAAACGTTTAAACAATTGAAAGAAAGATTGTATCATGCATGTAGAATAGATACTCAAGACGATGCGAGCTATTTCATGTTTTAATGGGGGGAGAGAGAGAGAGAGATAGCGTTTATTTAGCTTTCACAGCTAGTCATCTATACATAGAAAAAAAAATAATGTTTTACAAAATAATATAAAATAAAATATTTCGTACAAAAAATTATTGAACCGTTTTGTTGTGAGTGTAAGCGTTTTCCAAAAAAATATAAAAAGTAATATTATTTTAATAATTTTAAATAAATAA
>JABFQC010001253.1:0-20233 GCA_022817085.1 Psilanteris sp. ZL-2020 | reverse complement strand
CATTAGTAAAATGTTCTGTCTGATATAATATGCCGCATCGCAGGCAATACTTTCAATTATGACATTGCAAAAAAAAAACGCGCCTCTGTGATAACACAGCTTCCTGGCATTGGGTGAATTTCGTTCCAAATTTACTCCGAATAAAGAAACTTTTCAATGCAGCAGCCATTTAAAACACGTTGTATTTGGTCTGCATTATTCTTTAACATTATAACTGTTGCTCAGATGAATATTTCGAAGTTTATCTTCGCACACAGAACTCAAATCCATACCCGCGGTACAATTTCCCTACCAATAATTATGCAGTTCAAAACGCATACCACAATTTCCCTTCGCACGCAAATCGTTTCGTTTCTACTCCGCGATTTCATCAATCATAGTTCGAAATTTCCGAACGTGTCCTCCCCGCACTAATTAACATTAAACGCATCAAAGCGCGTGTCAGACATTAGGAAACTGTAAATCCGCCCCTCGGAAATAAATATGCCCGACTCTCGGTGCGCGTTTAAACGCGGCCAAATCGGCGCGCCAACAAGTGTCGAGTCCAATTCGACCGTAAAACGATCCAATCCGAATGCGCGAATTGCCGAACGAAACAATTTCGCTCGCGTTCTTAGATAAATTATGCTAAGGGGAGTAGCGTCGCAATAGTCAGACGGCGCGACGAAAGTCAACAGCGACGTCTGACAAGGATCGTCGTTGGTCCCCTCCATCTCGTCGATCTTTTTTCTCAAACGAGGGTCGCGTCCGACTCGAGTTCCGATTAGATTATCGAACGAAACGACTAACGTCGGTCCTTGCGCCTTGATTGTTTGGGTCCTTTGAATGCCGATCCGATGCGCGCGGTCCTCGGCGTAGTCTTTATTGCGGCGCGGACGAAAGTTTGCCTTTTCCATCGGGGAGATGATTCGAGGGTCGAATATCGATGACGCATTTTGCGGGCGGTTTTATGAGATACGGATTTTCGTGTGGGACGCGAACGCTGCCTTTGATTCCATCGCGCTGAGTGGAAAGCGCCTCTGGGAATATATGGTCGGAGCCCGAACACGACGAGACAAGTCGGATGGTCGAATTTCGTGCCAATCAGACGGGCGCGCGATCATCGAGGGATACGGAAAAATGATTGAAGTGCAGATTGTCAGCTTTAAATCAAAATTCAAATCAGACACCGCTTGGGCGTGTACTGTATTGTTCCGTCGAATTGCGCAGCTGTTCTTATTAACGGGTATATACGTGTATATATATGTATATACAGTTGCGCGCAGCCAGTATTCTGGGGACCCAACACTTTATGGCGGATCTAACTGCGACTGGTTTGACGCAAAAATGTGCCAAAAAAACGTATCGGCGATCGATAACATAATAATAATTATTATAGATTAATATTTAAGTATTTTAAGTAAACAATTTGTTTATAGAATTATAACAGGAAAGTGGGGATAAGAAAGGATCTTTTATTATATTTTGAGACATTTTCTTAATAATATAACAAGAGAGCATTCTTAATAAAAATAACAATATTTAGTAACAAATAATTACATCATTGTTTCAATTATATGGAAATAGAAATGTGTCTTGTGATTAATAATTTCATATAATTTTTATCCCGCGTAATAATAAGTACACACCTATATATATTGGTATACAGATGTACATAAGTATTTTGTATGTTCACGACGAAGACTGAAAAATCGACATCGTAATTGATTACGATGAAAACTAAAATTCATACACGAATCAATATTTGAATTCGCAGTGGCGGAATCGTAATTTGCGCGGCATCCTTAAATCACGCTTGCGCAATTGTTGAAAATATCCCGAGCAATCGTTTAAGCGTTATCGCTTAATTCAGAAATAATTTCGTTGATACAGGATGCGGTCCGATTTGCTCGGAACCAAAAGGGAACATGGAGCAATGTGAACTTTGAACTTTCCAATTAGGCGTGAATTTTATTGCGTCCGGTTCTATAACGGTTTTTTTGGTCGCGATGAAGTTATGGTCGGGCGTGTTTATCGATTCAAGTTATACTCGAACGTTGGAAAGTAGTTGTGCCGACGAAAATTGCAGTTGTGACTTTTGTTTAGAAGCCGGCTTTTTGCGGGCGAGCATTCGGAGCGTTAAACGATTGCGTTTATGTAGAATCCGGGTGCAATTGAAGTGGATCTTCGATTGGAATAAATTTGCGATATTTGGAACGTAGAATATGGTATTAAGTTTTAGTTTATCATTTCGATCGTATTTGATCAGGTATTATGTGAAATTTGCTTCACCAGCCTGTATGCGCCATTTTAAGACTGAAACATGTCCTGAAACGTGCGTGACATCTGCGTCACTTTAATTAATCACGTGACATCAAAAGTGACATTTACGTAATCACTGATAGATTGGCATATTTCGACGTTAATATTTAATAAAAATATCGATCATGATAATATGTTAGTTAAATATTTAGTAAGAAGTGCCAGTATTTTTCATTTAATAATGAAATTACTTTTTGATTTCTTTATACATTTTTTAAAATAAATTATTGTGTTTATCGTTTAATATTGAGGTTATTATTACAAGTTATAATTGCAGTATATATTAAGAGGCAACAAACTTAAGGTTTCAAATTAAAAAGTCCATCTACCCACTGTTGATAAAACAGATTAGAAGATAAAGTTAAAAATATATTTAAACCATTTTATTCGCATTTTCATTCGCTTTAAATCTGTAGAATACAAATTTATTATTCGAACTATCCGTTGTGAACACTTTATCGTTACGATATAACAAAATAAAATAGTACCGTTAGCATTTGCATATTCGTGAAAGTGAAGATAAAATTTTAATCCGTTATTAACTGTAAACACACATTCGAAATCAGTCTAACCTTCGTGCAAAAATAATAAGCAATATTTATATTAATATTGTAAATTATATAGGACTGAATTATTCAAAGGATCAGTGCTTTTCATTTGCAAAACTAAACGCACGCAAGGATATTCGTTTCATAACTACGTGTAGCGTTCAATTTGTGATGAAAGGCATCGATTCCATTCACGCGCAAATCTGATTTAACAGACCTTATCTATATATATATATATATATAAATATTTCTATTTACTTTTCAAAACAAAGTCATAAAATACTAAACAGATATTTCATAAAAACGTTTCTTAAATATCAATCAGAAATTTCGTCCATCATTTACTACAAATTGGCTAATAATTAAGATGTCCCATTCATAATACCAGCAAAAAAAATCTCCCTATCTTTATATTTCGTCACAAATGAAAATGCTTCGATTAAAAGCAAAAAAAAATATGTTCGCTTTAAAAATGTCTGCCAAGCAACCCAATTCCCCCAAATCAGCAGCAAAAACCTATAACCTATAAATAAATTGGAAAACCACGTCCAAATTTATTCACACGATTATCCGAAAGCCCTCCGCCATATCGTTTTTATCAACAATTTTTTATTACGCCGCAATAACCGTAATTCCGAAATATCAGCCGCCGCTTGATTTAACTATCATAACTAAAGCCGGAACGGCGCGTTACACTCGACATGCAAAAAAAATGGCGGACAATGATTTGCACGTCGGCCGATTTGTCGCGTGAGAATTGTGCTCGTGGCGCGAGTACGACCCAGCGATTTGTGTCAAGTGCATCGCCGACCCGCTACACGCGTGCATAAAATACATCGAAACTCGCGTCGTAAAAAGCGACGAGGAGGCATTTGCGACGGAATGATCGGTCTTGCCGGGCTGGCGCCATAAGGAACCCACGCTGGCGCCCATAACTAAGCTTGGAATTGCGATTTCACGACAAGTCGCAGAAAAATGGTCGCGATTTTGCAAATCCGCTCGGCGGCGCGCGCCACGCAAATATTGGCAAATGGCGAAGACAATGGGAATAAGGACGAGACACTCCTGGCAGCAAGGATTCCACTCGAAGGCGCGCGAAAACGCCGTAGGCAGCGTCGTGAAATTATACGCGAGCATCCCATTTGACCGAGCGCTCGAAGATTGAAGGGATTTATTCGATACGCGCAATTCGTCGCGAAATTACGCGACGACGCATTACCATCACGAGTGGATCCAATGGCAGAAGACTTCTAGGAAATGTCGTGCAATGATTTGTCATCAACCTTCCAGTCCGAAAATTCGACCGGGTAATAGGGTCTTCCTCTTTCGACAAGAAAACGCGCATTTACATAATTTACGTGATTCGATTGAAACCGAAAGAACCGGTGCGATTCAGTCGCTCGGAATTAGCGGTTTGAATGACTCTTTCTGCACGAAATTCCATTATTTGGATCGCGATCGGCTGCCAATTGTGTTTTTAATCTTTTCATTTGATTGCGAGTGATTAAACGAGTCGCGTTTGTTGTCAATCTGTACATTATAAGCCCGTGAGTAGATTTGCGTGTAGCGCTGTCTTTGTCGCACACGCACAATAGGCATAAGAGCGTCCTTGTTTACTGTACCCGTTGATGGATAAAATGTGTATTTTCGTGCCGTCAGACGTTGTAAACTAAATCTAATTTCTGATTCTGAACCTGAAAGATTGATCAAAAGCATTTTTTGATGTCCCCTTCGCTATGTGCCTGATTGAATGCTTACAATATAAAGGATCGGTTACAAGGGTTAGCGGTTGGGTTAATTTATAGACCCCAGCGGAGGACGTTCGATAGCAACCCATGTCTATTTCTCTCTTTTTTTTGCGTATAACGTAAAGTACAATTTTAAAACTTAATTCAGTATAAATGAAATTCAGGGTTGTCATCAAATTCTGTGATAAGAAATCAAAGTTACGGAATTATGTAACTTGTTGTAATTGTAATGATGTATATTAATATTTATTTATAATTTCGCGCATTCGTAATTGTAGTTATTTTTTGAAGAGTTCGTTGAACTTAATTTTTAGAATTTATCTGTAAAGTAAATTTCTGAACGTTCATTTTCTTCGTGCAATATGGAGAATCGTTTCGAAGACTATTGGTTTCACATAACTTATAAGATTTTATTGAACGGATCAAAAAGACATTATAAAATTCATTTAGGACGATGTACAACGAATTTGTTTGTATTTTAGCAGAATTGATTAAACAAGTTGACTTTTTTTGCATTATTCGTTTCTCAACTCAGGTATTAAATAGCATTAAATCGAGATTGATAAATATTTCATTTAAATATACTACAAGCATATGTAGCCTGTAGTAAAAAATATTTAAAAATATTATTATGATTTAATGACATTTTTAATCTTCGGATTTATGAAAATAACTCTTTAATGTAGTACATTATTATATATAAATATATATACATTTTAATATATACAAAAGAGAACAATTATTCATCAGTTTAATTATTAAAATAAAATAAAATCGTCAATCGTTTGGGTGGCATATTGATAATTTGGTTTAAATTAAATTAAATCGAATTAAATTCATAAATTACTTAACAATTTGACGGCAAATTCATTTAATTGAACAAATTTGAAGCATAAAAATCCCGATTTCCCTTTCTTTTTTTCTGCCATTTTTAATTCGTGTCTAATAACAACGTTAACTTTACGTGTTTATAATAATAAAATAGAAAGACAAATACGAAAGAAAGAGAACCGTTCAATAATTGATGCCATTTGCCATAACTTAACTTCAACTCAAGCACGTCCTTTTGTGTATTAGTTTAAGTGCCGGTACGGAAAAAATACCTAGGCTGAAATTCCGTATGACTAGAGTTCAAGTTTGACTTCGTGCTTGACAATATGTATGAGATATGTTTGACTTATTCAAAGTTGGCAAGCATTTATTCAAATAATACGAACGATGATTAATTCAAAAAATTATCTGAGTGAAATTTAAAAAATCCTTGAGGAATGGAATAACAAACTATTTTTCGTACGTTATTTAAACCGACGTAGAAACCATGTATGAATATATAAACAATTTTGCAGATACTCCATTTTTTGCTGTTACAATTACAGTCCCGCTGATACAAAACTGCGACAAAAAATTAATTATAAATTCTCCCTCAACAAACCCCTTTTCAAATGACGCGTCCTGCAGGTCCGTATTGCGATATGTCCCCGAAATACAAAAAAAAAACATTTTTCATTTAAATGGTTGTCTCATGCACATACATATATTACATATATATATTTATAGGACACGATATTTATACTCGGCAATAATTCGATACAAAATTTCAATAAGAGGATTTGCAATTTTATCCGCGCGTTGCACGTTCCAACAAATAACGCAAGTTTATATATCTTTTCGAAACTGTACTGCCGGCTCGTTAATAAAATAATAGACTTACACGTTGCTTAAGTTAAAACTCGATTTTCGTTGAAATTTTAAGACAAATCACGTTACAGCGGGGAACATATTTTTTTATATCAGCGCCACTAAGGAAGCGTTGAAATCATGTCAGTTTGTTTCGTTCCGACCTGAAAAGTACACGTGACTGCGAAATATATTATTCATGCTGTGATTTTGATACGAAATTTCGTATCACACAACGTATTCAATCATTTTATTTTATATGATTTTAATTGATCAAAGCAATTTTACTAATAAATGAGAAATATTGTTTACTATGGAAATTCGGCAATATTTTAAGGCGCGACTTGAAACGCGCGCGTCCGTTTTAGATTATATAATCTAGATTCATTTATTTCAGATTTCAACGTCACTGTGTGTTATTATTTTATTTAAAGTTCAATTATACGTGCGTATATAGGAAAAAGTGCGATGGTCTCAGAATTATTCGGTTTAAAATTAGGCGCGTCGAAGTTGTATGTATATGCAAATAATACCCGCGGAATTATGCATGCGTACAAATTCTATTTCAAATCAAATAGTTCGGTAAATGATTAATATAAATATTATTGTTTGGTACAAATATCAGATTGATCATAATAATGATGTTAGCTGTCAAATGTGGCAGGCTTTAATTACTGAAAGATATTCCTCTAAAATCGTAATACTGAATATATATATATATATAATCTTATATTTATCTTTTATTTATTATTATTTTTTAATGCAAATATATATTAATTGGGGGCATAGATGTAAAATGGTATTTTTTAATTTCAATTTAGCTAATAAAACGTTAACATAAATAACAAAACATTTTAATTGACGTCGGTATAACTTCTTCGCGGTTAACGAAAATACATACTAAAAACGCAGTAATTATATAACCGTGGTATGATTGTAGTAGCCACGCTGTCTAACAAACATTACGGGAGAATATTACTTCATTATTACTTTATAAGTAATTAAATATTTCACAAATCACTTAAATTAGCAACGCTTCCCGCAAACACAAACATAACAGCATTTTAATACACTGTTCATTCGAAGCTCCAAACAAAATTATATCAACAACAATTCGGATTTAAAACACGATCGTTGTATAATAAAAATTGTCTAATTTAATAATATCGATTATATTAATCGCCGAATTACCGTAAATTCGAGAATAATGAAGGAAACCATATACATATATACGAAGAAAAATATAACTGAAATTTTACTATAAAATAAAGTATAAACTGCACGTATACTTTTATAACATAAATTTATCTAAGAAATTATAGTAGAAATGTACCATAAATATAATTTTTTCTTATGCGTTTATATTTTACTGTATTATATTTATACTAAATTTTTAATTTCTTTGATATATTTAAGTTTTGGAAGTATACGTCCAGTTTCATTTATTTTATAGTAAGATTTGAGTTATATTTTTATCTGTGATAAGAATAAAATAAAAACGATAAAAATGTTTTATTTGATATATAAATTAATTTTTAAATATGCAAAATACGTTATTTAACCGTTCGATGAAATAAATATAAAACATAAACTTTAAACGTTAATAATCAAGTTATTAAACAAACTGAGCGAAGTATAACTTTATGACATTTACTTATATATACATATATATTTAAGCGTGCAGCAAACAGAATTTCAGACATAGAATTTATAATTAATGATGACATTCAATATTCAAAACGATTCTGTAATTAAATAATATTAGAAAAATCAGATGAATATATATGAGGCATTAATATTTAAATTAACGTTTTATACATGGAAAAACTGAACTGAAAAATTGACAAATAAAAGAATGAAGAGAAATTCTACTGGTACTAAAAACTAGACAAAAATTATTATATAATCACTACTAATACAAGTGTCTTAAATCAAGACATTTTCATGCATAAGACTTAATTAGTATCTACTAATAAGACACTTATACTATCTTATATGTCTTGAACCAAGCCTTTTTTATAACGTAAATTTTTGCAGTGATATAACACGAATTTGATCGGACATAATAATTTATTTAAACGCAATCATACATGTTTCATGTTACATACACAGTAAGTCGGAAAGTCATACCAAAAAAACGCCAACATAAACTTCGTAAACCGATTACTCGCGAAAATCGGATAAAAATTACGACGCAACAAACCAAGTACACCTCGAACGCGACGACAAGTCATTTGAATTCGCAAATTTAAATAATTCTTCCGTCGCGTTTTGAAACACCTGCGGACCATTTCAACGACATTCGTGCGTCGCAATTCCTCCGATACAATCGTTCGCGATACAAAAGCCAGCGGAAAATTAATTCCAAATAAGTCAACGCAATTGACGTTTCATTTACCATATTCAACGAGAGACTCGCGTATCGCAATTTCGACCGAACAGCCCGGCTCGGAGTCGAAACAATATCTCGTTACTTAGTCGAGTTACCCCGCGCGGATCTGACCGATTGCCGCTTGCGCAAGCAGAAAGACGCTCGTGACGCACCTTCCGAGTCGCGTGCTCCGACGCAATTACGAATTCCGATTCACTCGCGGCATTACGCCCCGCGCGTCCCAATATACAACAAAGTAATATTCGCGATTAGACCGAGGTGCTCCGAGTCGTCACAATCTGCAACAGCTCGAATCACGTGATTAGAAAACAATCGCGGAGGCCTAATCTGCGGGCGGCACGCGACCCGGCTTATCCGGCGATTTGCTTATCTCCGCGCATCGGCCATCGCCATTCCACCCCCGATTCGAACGAATCGAGCACGCGAGTGACCGTGAGTCGACGCGGCGCGTGTTATTTACGCGGATCGGACTCGTTTGTTTGGCGCGAACAAATATTGACGAACGCGCGAAATGCGCGCAATTTGCGCGATACGAACCGAAAAGCCGTCGGTCAGACCGCGCTTTGCGACCGGTCGCAGCCACTCTCGGTCGAAACAAAAATCGCTCGCGTGTTTTCGGGGGCTGCGCGCGAGCTTTCGAGCTGATAAAGAGGATCGGGCGCGTTTTGTTTATGCAAATTCGGCCGCGAGCGACGGGAATACGCAAACCGACTGCGCCACCCGCCGCAAACATTCGCGACAACGCGCGGCCCCGGAATACGAAATGCGACGACCCGCGGCTTATTGCGTGCATGATCGAGGGCTTTCGGACTCGCGTCGATTTGGCGAAAGGATTTGCGCGAGTCATGCCCAAGACGTAAATCCGTACGCGGGACACCCGCGCAAAACGGAAATACCGGAGGGACCTTTAATCCAATTCGATTTGTTATTCAAAAATGGTTTGCGCCGCGAAAATCCTAAACGCCGCTTGGCGACGTGCTTGTCCTTTTCGTTTCGGTGTTTGCGCGCGCCGTCCGATTTATAAACAAGCAAATTGTTGTTTGCACGAATAATTTTTTGCGGTCGGGTGGGCGCGCGTTCGCGCGATCTCGATCGCTGATTGGCGACGTTTCGATGACGTCGATGGGCGATAAAAAAAGGTTATTATTGGTTTTGTTAATACCATTATATTTGTGTCTTTTGTTTCGCTGTGTATCTTGGTTTTTTTTTCTTTTACCATTAGTTTTTTGTTTTTCGAAATAATTCAGATGCATCTGAATGGAAAGCGAATGAAAAAGAGGCAATTTAAATATACATCGGTGTGAAGTTTATTGTTAAGCATGATTCTTTAAACTGTGCCAATTTAGTCGAATTTTATTCGAATTTCTTGGACGCACTTTGCGTTGTATTATGAAGACACGGTTTGTAATAATTATTTAATAATCGATACTGAAACAAACGGTGATATATGCGTTTAAACGTGCTTTTCTGTTATAATTACTCATAGCTTATTTAAGACAAAATAGTACAAGTTGATATTTAATAAGTGCTCTTTAAGGCGTAGAATGAATGGATAAAAATGAAAATTACTCAAACAATTGTTGTTGTCTCTTTTTTTTTTCCTTAAACAATATTTCGTGTAATTAATATTACTAAAAGTAGTTCAAATCTCACTCAATCGAACTAAATGTATTACATTAAATGAATATTTAAACGAAATATATTTCCCTTGTGCAAAATTATTGATTATTTCATAATCCAACAAGAATATTCTTGCGTGAAAAGCATATTATTTAAAACAATACTAGACGTAAATCTTAATATTCAGAAACAAACATTGCAATCTTAAAAGATTTTAATTTTTTTTTTCTTTTTTTCGTTTAATTTTAATTTTCATTTTTTATATTTATTTTTTTTTATTTCCATCGCACAATGTAAAACTCGACGTGCATAAAAGTTACCCAAGATACAATCAACATAATGTCTTAATCTAACATATCATAAAAAAACACACACATACACGTGCTCATTTCGATCTCAATCTTAACGATTACAGGTTTCAAAATTGCAACGCGAATACATTTATATTTGATTTTCACGTTCGAATCTTTGGCTTCGTATGCCAAACGTTGCCGAAACAAGTCGTTTTTCAAAATTATATAATTTGTTTCCAGCGCGAACTCAACGGTAATGCCACACGCGTACGAAGATCAACTCCAATAATGCCGGTTATGACAACGTTATTCGGTTAATGCAATTTTTTACTTATTTCGCGTTTTCGGATCGCGCGATCGACCGGCGGAATAAAAGGCAAAATACTCGATTAAGTCGGAAAAGCGGAGTAATTAAATTCGCCGCCGTGCATTTATAGGAAAACGGTTCGCGCGTTTTTCGGCATTACAACTGCTGACTTGTCTAATTTCGTGCAATTTCGCGATATGCAATTCGCACATTTTTGCGCGCAAAATATCCGGGAGCTCACCGCGGAGAAGCGCATGTATTCGCGCGATGACGTCCGCGTTCAATCGGGATTTTTTATTGTCAAAATTGTAATGAACGCGCAAAAACACATTCGATGTGTATCACTTTTAACGAATCTGCGCACACGCCGCCGCGTTTCATTTTACTTTAAATCGAATATAAATGTCGGCCAAAATGAACATGCTTTTAAAGAAAGTGCACAGCGAAAATGCACCGACTGTCATAAAACGCGACGGACCATGTTTTGATTAATTTCAACTCGAAATGATATTAACCGTATATGGAAATCAGCGAACGCGCACACTGAAACCAATTTTCAAATACTTTCGAATAAATAAATTCAGATCGAAAAAGCTGTTAGTGTCCGACGAAACAGGGCGTCGGTTTGACGACGCGCGTTTGTTTACAAAATAGCGTATTACGCCACAAGGGAGAAAAAGGGCAGGAAGGAAAACGCGTTTGACAAGAATTAAGGAAGACGAGAAAAGTCCTCGCGGGAGAAAAATTGCATTTTGCACCCGGAACGCAAGTTGAATTGCAAGTACGAAGGGACGAATAGGATGGCAACTTTACTCCCGTGGGAGGAAAATTACAGTCAGCGGCCCAGTAGTGATCAATATTGTTGCTTTCACATTGCGGCACGAACCACCAAACAACGTTGAAATAAAGTAAATTTTTGCAACGCGGCCGAAATTTATGCTCTAATTTCATGCGATATTACTTTTATTTACTCGCGAGTAACATAAACATTGTCATAATTTCGCAGTGAACTCGACGATTGTGTATACGTCATTTTTCTAGGTGAGCGTGTACGCGACGCGTGTAATATGCAACGATGTCGCTAATGCATGCCAATATTTTTTTAAGGACTTTTTTGTGCGGAACTTCGATGCGCATTGTTGCCGCCGAATATTCTATAAAAAGAGCCGAACGTACGTTGGAAAAAGAAATATAAAGTGCTTTCAAGATCTCGAACTTTGATCATAAATTTCGCTCGCGGTAATATCATTGAACTTAAGCCCTTACATTTATACATTTGATTCGAGTTTTTGCTGTAATTGAACTGTAAACCATACACAAATTTATTATATATTTTGCGACGAAAAAAAACGAGTCGCGATTTTAATCGAAAAATTATAGACGCGAGTACGGTACGTAATAAATTATGTGTTTTTATTATATATATATATATTGTACACGAAAAAGGCGATGCATCGATTTTATACGTGGAATGGCATGCGAGCGGGGAAACTGGTGACTTAACTCCGTGGATAAGTTCACAACCGATCGGACGCCAAAAAAGCGAACGCGTTCTTGTTGATTGATGAATGGATCGACGGACTTTCTTCGAAATCTTCTTTGGATTAATAAATATTGTTATCGACAGAACGCGAAATACATCGTTAAGCGGTGTATAAGCTTTTTGAACAATTTCAATCGATTGAATCGTCGGGTCAAAAATGCGTCTTTGCTTATCTCGATATGTGAAAATGCAAAATAGAAAAACAAACTTTTACATCACTGCTGTTTTTAATGTCGTTTTCTGACTAAATATTGCTGAATATAAAATAGTGAGTTAACGAATATTTAGTTTAATTTTGCATTTTAAGTTTTGTTATTAATCTTATTGATTGAATTTTTAGTTTTCTTTCGGTAATAAATTTACGGAAATGATCCAGAAGTTCTTACAAGCAAATGTTTCAAATGATACTAAACATTCTGCGAAAAAAAAATTAAATCAAAAAGAATGTTCATAAATTACACTTCTTAAATTCAGATAACGAGTTTTTAAAACAAATAATTCTAACATTCGAAAACATTGAATTAAAAATTACGAAACAATTCGACCTCTTTTTCATTTCAAATAGAATCGAAAATTGCTCGAAGTGTGAGATTTTCTCGATTCAAAATTTTATCACAAAATCGCGACAAACTAATCATATTCTTTCGCGTCATCAAAATTCTGAAAAAAAGAAAACTTAAATACCATGAACAAATCCAACAAATTGAAACATTTCGCAAAAATCCCACGTCAATCGGGTTATTCAAATGGCCGGGCAATTGTTGCCTATTTTTAATTGGTACGATATCGAGTTACCCCATCAAAGGTATGCAAATGGCGTATAATGTTTGCCGAGCATTGCACGGATAGAAGTCAATTGCGCGATATGGAATAAACTTTGCGATCGCTTGCCAACAAAAGCGAACCGACGTCGGGTATATATTAAATCGCGAACAATTTGGGAGTCGTGCGCGGCGATACATAAACGGCACTAAGCAAGACGGGAATTAGCGGCTGCGAATATCCCGCACTCGTTATTTCCAAACGTTGACTCTGTCCATAAAAATCTCATTAAAGTCAATCAAATGATCTTGGCATTGTCTTCTCCAATCAGCGACCCGGAAAGCAAGACAAACAAATTAAATCATATCAACCAACCGGTTCCCGAGTCTAAATTTTAAGCCTCCTTTCAACCTCGCAAAAACACGTAAATTTGTTTTAATTTCAGCCTTCTTTCAACCTCAAAAATGCAAAAATTTCGCATTTATAGGAGACTCAAATTATGTTCACTCAAACTTTTAAACATATCGTTTAAACTTTGAATGCTGTATATTCTCGAATATAATTATATATACACGTATTTAGGAAAAGGGAAGGGGAGCATATTTAATTCGAAGTTTAGACATTTTAATGTCAATAATTTGAACCTCCCTTTAACCTCGAAATGTGCAAAAATGGAAATTTCCGCACTTTTTGAGTTAGATAGGAGGCTTAAAATTCTGACTCGGATTATTTTGTCGTTCCAAAAATTTGATAAATAAAAATTAAAATCGCCCAACACCGTGTATTCATCGATCGAAATGACAAACACAAAGTTGGTCGAACAACCAACCAATCGATTGGAGAACCAATTACGATTCAAAAACTGTTTTGATCGATTTGGATCCGCGGATTTTTCCTTCGTATGTTCGGTCACGCGAAAGCTCCCAGTGTGCCAAGCTTTCAGCCGACTGACGTTATCGAGCCATTATGCGCCGTTACGTGCGCATTATCAGCCAATGAGAAATCTAAAGAGTCAAAAGTTGTAGCTGAAAGCATATTTTCGCGGCCTCGTAAACGGCGGCATTTTTCGTGCGTGCGATTGCTTATCGCGCGGCTTTAAAAATTGTTGCGAGCGCGGGCGTCGAAAACGTGCGCGCCACTTAAACGGACGCAGAAGTCAGCCATTGAGATATTAAGCGCGATTAATAAGCAGCGGCATTGTCGGGATAATCTTGATGGGTTTATAAAGAATTTGCTCGGCTCGCTAGATTGGTTCATTCATTGTCGCGACGACGAAATTTGCCGGACGTCAAAGTTCAAAAGCAAAAACGTGAGATCGCTAGGCCGGACAGCCGCGCGGCCCATTGCGATAAGTCAATCCGAAACAATTTGGCTCGGAATTTGCTTTCGACTGGCGTATTTCGAATTGCAAATCACACGTACTAACATCGCTCATACTGATAATCCGGTTTCGCGAATCAAAAAGTTTGCTTACGCATCGGATTTGCTTGTGAGAAAATATGCTTTTGTGTACAAAATGTAGTCGTTCAAATATGGATCGAATTAGAGGATCCTTGTTGGTCCTCGTAATAAATGTATGATCGTGATTTGACCTTCATATTCGGGCAATCGAATGATTGGGATGGCGTCATTGTTTGTTTTTTGAAGGTCGTACCGTGACCCTCTCAAGGTCATTCGATGATTCTTCGACGGTTCGAACCACAATTGTCGAACCACATGTGTTTAACGGTCCATTCCTTGATCCTCATTCTTTTGGCTGTGTTTAACATATCTGTGCGCTGCTGCTATTTACTTGAATTTGTTGAAATGGTAATGCAAACAAAACCTTCATTTACTGTCCACAAAACCAATAGCAGGTGAGAACGTTCGTTGATTGTGATTTAACAAGAATGACGTGATTTCGCTAATAGCGTGATTGATTTTGTTGAACGTTTGAATAAATATATGGGAATTGGTTTTTGCAAACATTCGAAACAGAATTAACAATTCATTTTGCGTTTGTAATATTTGAGTTGTTAGAGGAGTCTCGATTCAAAGTGTTAGCATTGTTTTATAGGTATATTTACGTGTAAATAAAAGTTTTTTTTTCAATTTGGAAGTAATGTAACTAATGATTTAAAATAGAAGGTCTATTCTCTCTAAGATGATCTTGGAATTATATATTACTCAACAGTATTATTATCAAGATGACGGAAACTTCAAATCTTAGAAGATAACCTAGATGAAAACCCAACAATTCGTTTGTACCGAAAACTTGTTATTTTATTGCAAAGGATTTCGAAGGAATGAACATTTATAAACAAACATGTAATTAAATCTTCAAAGAACGTTGAAATATAACGAAAAAACCATGACAAAATTTTATCACCGCTCTACAATCTTAAAATTACAAAACCTTCTATTATAGGTTGGTTGATAATGAATATCATTTTAGAAAACTCTTAAATTTGTCAATTATTTAGGTCTCAGGAAAATATCTAAATTGCAAATCCTAAATTCATTTAGGATCAATTAGCAAACGTTTCACTCTCATAAACAAAACTTCCAAAGGTGACCATCTAAATATGTTTAACTAACTTTGAAATTATAGATCTTCTACTTATATTATCCTTATCCTTATATTAAATTATAGATCTACTTCTTATCCAAAACTATATAATAATCTACTAATTATTGGCATCATCTTAGGTCACGTAAGTGACAAATCCAAAATTCATTCCTAAATTTAAACTTAGTTGCTAAGAACACCGGAACAAATCCGGAAGTAACAAATGTTTTAATGTAAACATACTGTTTTAATATAAAATTAGAGGACAACTATCTACGTCTGCCGCCAGAAGGTAAGTCCTAGAATCTAGATGATGGAATCTAGATATGCATATATCTCTGTTCACATTATTACCAATGCCTTTCTGAAGAGACACATGCTTCGCAAGATAGTTTATTAAATTCAAATCCTGCTGTTCTCTGAGGATTTGGTATTGATATAAGAATCTTACAAGGTGTCGTTGTATTCGAAGAGCTGCTGAAAATTAGGAACACTGCGGAGAATACCAATTGGATCATGTGTCATTTATGACAACAGGTCTACTCGGCGCAGTACAGTATCCTTACACTTTTTTTATTGCACGAAAGACATTTATCTCGCCAATGTGGACTACTGGATTTCAAGGCTCAAATTGCTTCTCTTACGACGGTATCCTCGACTCGGCTGAACTGCTATTGTATCCAGAGTCTCCTAGCACTTGATCCCCCATAAATGCACACCAGCCTGTACGCTGTGACTCGAAACAAGCTGCGTCGAAATGAGCTGTACCGTAATCGCAACGGCAATAAATTTCACGAAAAAGATTTCGCGAGTGAACGAAAACCGCTTTGTTGTAGTAAGTCCTTCTGTACTTATAAAATTGGATCAGTTAGATTTAGAACGCGTGTGGACAAATCAAAGGTTCAGTGATATCGACTGGAAAAAAGAATAACGCGCTGTTGCGAAATAAAGCGTTCGATGAGGATATGGAGGACGTGAAAAATTCATGCTGCAGCGTTGTGTATAAAGCGCTGAAGAAATTGGGTTCAAAAAGTTGCGAAACAAATTTAACTCTGCAAGTGGCGTTTGAGATCATTAAGGTCCCGGCTCATTTAAAGTTATCGGTCAGAGATACCCGCGAGTTTTAAATTAAGGCTGTCAGTTATAAGATTAATTCGATTGAAAAATTGTTAGTTTAGAATAGAATGTTGTATTATGGTGATTACGATTTCTTAATGGGAATAACATATTGATAAAAAGGCGTTTGGAATTTTTATTCTCGTTGTATTCCTGTCCTTTTCTAATTATCTTGTAATTATATCTACTGTTTTATATTTGCTTAAATTGGTGTTCTAACATTAGAATTGAGTATTTAATTCTAACTTTCAGGTAATGCAGAGTGGGGAAGTAAAAAAAGGTGTCAAGAAATTATACTCCGGAAAAAGAAATACAACAATAATGTCAAAATAATCCCGATCTTATTTCCTAACGGCAGTAGCCGGGTAAATTACTTTTCGCCTTGCAAAAAAGTCACTTTTATTCGAATTATTGTTTGTGATTAACGACAGATGGCTCTGAAATCGACGAAATTATCTCAAACGAAACTTCTTCGATTGAAAAGTATCAAGTTTTATTACGAAATAAATCTGCGATAACAATAACACGGATTCCTTTTAAAAGTTTGCCTCAATTGTGCTAGATGGCAGTTCTTCAGATGTTAATCAGAACATCCGACATATTATATTCCAATAACGGGTTATTTCGTGTTTTTTAAATCCGGCTGAATTTAATTACAGTTCGGACAAACAATTCGATAACGCCGAATGGTCTTCTAAATTGAAAGAAACAAAAAAGAATCGTGATCCGTAATAACAAAAGCAAATATTTGTATCGTCAATTGTAAGTACACCTGACAAAGGAAGTACGAGTTATTTTATATTAAAATTTTTAAAATCTTTATAATAGAATAGTTTAATTCCGAGTTCTTGGAAGAAACGTAAGATTTCCCATATCTCTTTTCAGCTTTTATTAATCCATTTCCGTGGAAAAAAGCTCCATTGAAAACAAACACAAGCCGTGTACATGAAAATTAAAACAAAGGAATAAACAATAGTCCGGTCTGAGTAACGCAGCTTCGTTCGAAAGTATTTCCGATCGAAGAACATAAAAGAACAAGATTTGTATTAAAAGAAGAAATTGGTGTAAATACGAGTCAAGTTTCGATTGATAATAAAAAATAACGAACCAAAATACTCGTCGGACAAAAATGCTTTAGCGCAACTTGGAAATCACTTTACTTATGTTTATTGGTACCCATTCAGCTAATGCAAAATTGTTGTAATAAAATTGGAAAATTGATTTTCTCGTTTCTGCGGAAAGTTTGCCGACCTTGTTGAATTGAACAAGATATACGCTTATTACTCAAATAACATAACAGAAATGTACTTTGTATATGATAAGTTTTTTCCTCTCTCTCTCTCTCTTTCTCGTACCCATTACGAAATAGCAGTACAACATAGGTGTACATTGTCCATGCACGAATGCTTTTTCTTTTTCTCTCCCTGCAAAGGCAATAAATAAGCTCACATAAAAGCGTATTAGAGCTTATTCTTTGGTTGCTTTCCGAGGAATCTGATAATAAAAAGGAAAACTGAAATGCTTTGGCGTAGTGGATCCAAGACGGGAGTTCAATATCCGTCGAATGCAAATGTTAATCAAACGACCTTAATTCGATTAAATTAATTTACACGCACGGCTTGTAAGACGAGCAATTAATTGATATTAATAGCGAGTTATTAAAAGATAAAATAAAACCATTTATTGTATCATTTATCAAGATTTACTTTCAAATAAATCATTCCATTAACTTGATGGCTCTTAAGGTTAATGCGAGTTTGTTGTGAGGAAACGGAAGTCATTCTTCGGGACATTGAATCATTTCGACATGTAACTATTTTATTGATATTTTCACGTTTATTCAGGCGAATTCTATTTAGAAGATACCATTTATGTGCCGTATATTCTGAAGCGTATAAACAATTTAATAATTTATGTGTAATATGGCGAATTTGACTGTTCGGTCTTGAAATTAAGTTGAAACGGCGATTTGGATGAAAATGCAGGGTAAGAATCAAGAATTCAAAGTTTATTAGAAAATAAATATAGTGGACGTGCAGTTTTACAATTTTTAAATTTGTTCAATAAATTGTATTACAAATGTGTAATCAACATATGTAAATTTGTTTAAATTTAAAGTACATTGAAGTACTTTTGTTTACGCTGAAAATGTTTAAATTTGTATTTTAATTGTTATTGTTTATATTAAGAATTTTTAAATTAAACAAAAACACTTAACGTAAACAAAATTGTATTTAGCGTAAACCTAAATTTAGTAAACATTTACTTACATTTTTAAAACAAATATAAACATTACTAATGTACACATAATAGTTTATTCCTGTTTTAGACGTAAAGTTGGATATATTTAAAATCTTCTATACATATAATAATTTATTAAATTCACATTTTAAATTCTTTTTATTCTTCACCATCTTTCGACGTTTACTATTTACATTATAATTTTTTCAACGTAACATTTTTCCGCCTGCACTTATTTCGCGGTTAAAAAATACCAAACTACATTTTTTCTATAAAGTAAAAAAAATTAAATTGACGTTTTTACTTAGTTTCATTTTTTTTTCTGCATTTAAAACTGAATTATACCGTGGTTCGTAAATAAATGAAACTCGAATATTAAATTATCGTCGAAATTGTAAATGCAGAAAACTAGAAACAACTTAATAATAGTGTTTGTAATATACTTAAAATCTGACGATTTGAAAAGTCCGCTGTTGACCCTTCGTACTATGTGTCATCAATTACAGCTAATTGCATCGACGGAAGTTGAACATTAAAAAGTGAATTTCTCGTTTAAATACATCAATTTGTTTCATTAAAATAACACATCTCTTAATCATGAGTCATTTCTCGAAGAAATATTTCGAAAATAGTCATTTCATCTTGATTTGGTTTAATATTAGTATAACTCACTTTATTTTACGTAATGCGTCTTTGTTCAAACAGACTTACGTAATAAAAAAGTCGCCCAAAAAGTATTAACAATCTTATGAATATTAACAAATGATTTAAAATATGACTTTCGAAATGCAGTCATGCTACGTTAATTAAGTATAAATTTTACATTAATATATTATATTTAAGTAAGATCAATGCGCAACACATAATTATATATTAATGCTATTAAATCAATTAGAAATAATTGACTGACATAATAAAAATACATTATATTCGTATTGGCAAAAAAATGGACTTTAAACGTGCTCTGATTACGTGATGCACTGTTTATAATTTTTTTTAAGTTGATTAAGTTGATGTATAAGTAAATAAATATTTATTCAATTCGACAGACGTTTGTTAAAATCAAGCTCGATAAATGATACCCGCATTCACGTAAAACAAGCATATATATATTATATATACGACATACTACTTCAA